>OY804598.1:60209973-60334344 GCA_963680895.1 Fragum sueziense | reverse complement strand
CTTCTGATGCAGTTAAAAATTTTTCTACAAATTACATCTCTGTTGATGATTGTGAATGGCTGTGTAAAACATGCTATGAAAAAATTAAACTTAACAAAGTCCCTCCAATGTCTGTTTTCAATCAAAATGCATTTCCTGTACTGCCAAAGGAACTGAATTTACATCAGCTAGAGGAAAGATTAGTTTCTTTGAGAATCCCATTTATGCAGATTAGAGAATTACCAAGAGGAGGTCAGTTGTCCATCAAAGGGAATGTTGTCAATGTCCCGGTTGACATTCAGCCTGTTATACACAGTTTACCAAGAACATTAGATAGTCACTATACAATACCTGTTAAACTTAAGAAGAAACTTTCATATAATAAATGTGATTTCACTGAAAATATTAGACCTCTGCATGTTTTAAGTGCTCTTCATTGGTTAGTGAACCATAGTGTACTGTATAAAGAATCTGGTGTTAAAGTAGATGATGACTGGATGCAATCAATTACTTCAGATTGTAGTGATACAGTAAAAGAGTTCTTTGGAATGACAGGTGAAAGCGTAAGTGAAGAATTAGATTGTAATGATGATGTGAATTATGACTCTGATCACTTTAGTGAAGTTGACGAGACAGAAAAGGTTATTGGTAATAGTGACACTATGCTGGATGCTGCAGACCCAAATAAAGACAACGCTTATACTTTTGCTCCAGGTGAGGGTCAAACACCACTCAGCCTTTATCAAGATCCTGATGCAGAATATTTGTCTTTTCCTACAATTTTCTGTGGACAGAGAAGAAGTCCAAATGATAAAAAACATGTTCACATTCACTATAGTGATACATGCAAGCTAGAACTGAGGCATATTGATCGCAGAGTAGCATCAAATATTCCCAATATCTTCTTTAAGTTAAAGAAAGTTCAACTGAAACAAATTTCTGATAAAGTCCATCTTGCTTTGCGTAGATGTAAAACAGAAGGTAAAACATTTACTGCCTCACAAATGCTTGATACAAATCATCTTAAAGGTGTTGTGAGATTGGATGAGGGATTTTATATTTTCAGAAGTTTAAGGAATTCACCACCATATTTTGAAGCCCGTAAAAAAGATGTTTTTGCAATGATTAGACAACTAGGATTACCTACTTGGTTTACATCTCTTTCGTCGGCAGATACCAGATGGCATGATCTACTAAATATGCTCTCTCAGATAAATGATGGAAAAACAATGTCTGTGGAAGAATTGGATAACTTGACTTGGATTGATAAAACAAAACTTGTGCAAAAAGATCCAGTTACATGTGTAAGGTATTTTGACAACCGAGTACAAGAATTCATAAACACTGTACTTAAAAGTCCCCATGACCCATTAGGAAAAATAATAGATTACTTTTATCGTGTTGAATTCCAACAAAGAGGTTCACCTCACATCCACATGTTAATATGGATTGAAAAGGCTCCTAGATATCATGAAAGTTCATTAGATGAAGTAACATCCTTCATAGATAAGTATGTATCTTGTGAGAAAAATCCAGATCAACAACTTGTAGAACTACAGATACATAAACATTCCAAGTCTTGTAGAAAGAAACAGAAATCTATTTGTAGATTTGGTTTTCCCATTCCTCCAATGAAAAGCACAACTATATTGGAACCGTTAAATGACTGTAAAGAAAAGCAAAATTACAAAGATTTATTTGTCAAAATACAAAAGAAATTGGATGAGTTGAAGGAAACAAATATTACGGTAGATGATTTCCTTACTGAGATCAAAGTAAGCAAGGATGATTACATCAAAGCAGTCCAAAGCTCATTGAGTGGTCCAAAGGTTTTTCTGAAAAGAAAATTAAGTGAGGTTAGAATTAATGCATACATGAAACCTATTCTAAACGCTTGGGGTGCAAACCATGACTTACAATTTGTATTGGATCCATATGCATGTGCTGTATATATAGTTTCATATATTAGTAAAGCACAGAGAGGAATGAGTATTCTTATGAATGAGGCATGTAAAGAAGCTAGAAGAGGAAATATGGATCTCCGACAACAGGTTAGACATATTGGAAATAAATTCTTGAATAGTGTTGAGGTTAGTGCCCAGGAAGCCTGCTACTTACTTTTACAACAGCCATTGACAAAAGCCTCAAGGGATGTTGTTTTCATTAACACTTCTTTGCCTGAAGAGAGAACATTCCTACTTAAGTCTAAGGAATCTCTTGAAAAATTATCTTCAAATTCTACAGATATTGAAGCAGATAATACCATTAAAAGATATTCTAAAAGACCAAAACAACTTGAAAATTGGTGTTTAGCAGACTATGTGTCCCAGCTTGATATCAAATACAACACTGACAAAGGCACTGCAAGAAATTCAGGTGAAAACATTTCTGAAACATTAAATGAAGAAACCAATGAAGGTGAAAACAATGAAAACATGGATACATATTGTAACGAGGATGAGGTGCTTGACTCAGACACAAATGACTATAATTCAAGTGAGGATAGACAATATTCTATTCCTGGGGGTCGAATTGTTCTCAAAAATGGAATTGTTATAAGTGAAAGGAAACAAAGAAAAGTCATAAGATATGTAAGATTTTCGAAAAAAATTGACATCGAACAGTTCTGTAGAGAAAGATTGCTTCTATTTACTTCATGGAGAGATGAAAGTATTGATTTGAAACAAGGTCATGACTCTTACCTATCAAGGTACAGATCCATTAAAAATTTCATAGAGCACAAAGCCTTGCAGTATGAAAAGAATGCTGATGAACTAGATGATGCAATGGAGCGTGCTCACAATGAGGAAGATTTTGATGATGTTGCCCCAGGCACAGAGCAGTCTGAGCAGGATGACTCAAATATTGGTGCAAAAGAAAGTGAAAGTTTCATATTCTTTGATCCTGATAGACCTGAAAATCAGAGACAAGGTGATATTGCTGGAGATGTTGGTTTAAGTGTTGCTTCTGTAGATATTAGTGTACGCAGGAAAACAATGTCAGACATAGATTACAGGCAATTGATAAAATCATTGAATACGAAACAGAGAGAATTTTTTATTCATGTTTTCCAATCTGTTAAGCGTGATGAACAAAAGTTGAAAGTTTTTTTAACTGGTGGTGCAGGCGTTGGAAAATCTGTTCTTGTAAGTGCATTGTTTGAAGCTTTGCAGCGTTACTTGACATCTAATCCTGGTGATAATCCTGAGAACTGTAGAGTTCTTCTCTGTGCACCAACAGGTAAAGCTGCTTTTCATATAAATGGGGTAACATTACATTCAGCTTTCCGCATTCCAGCAAGCCAGGGTTATGATTGTACTCCACTTAATAGTGACACTTTAAACACCCTTCGAACAAAATATAAAGACTTGTCTGTTGTTATGATTGATGAAGTGTCCATGGTTGGAAATAACATGCTTAAACTCATAAATGAAAGATTAAAACAAATAAAGGGCAGTAATGTTCCATTTGGTGGCTTGCATATGATATTCATTGGAGACCTTTTCCAGTTGAAACCAGTGATGGATGGTTGGATATTTGAGAATTTGAAAACAAATTTTGGACCTTTAGCTACAAACTTATGGCAGGATTTTATTGTAATGCATGAATTGGATGAGATCATGAGGCAAAAGGAAGACAAGCAATTTGCTGAACTTTTGAACAGATTACGAGAAGGAAATCATACACAAGTTGACATTGAAAATCTAAAAAAGAGATTGACTGATACTGCTAGTACAGACTATCCACAAAATACAACACATTTATTCAATACCAATGAGAAAGTGAACAATTTCAATGTCAGGAGCTTTCTTAATAATACTAATGAAAAAGTAAACATTCCTGCTCTTGATCATGTATTAGGAGATGACAATGTGACAGTTAAACAACAACTAATATCAAAGTTGCCACATGATTCCACACACACTGCAGGGCTTAGTCAGATGGTAGGAATAGCTATTGGAATGATTTATGACCTATGTCTTAACCTTGATGTAGATGATGGATTAGTAAATGGGTCTTCTTGTATGATAAATAAAATTGAATACAGACAGAAAAATACTACTAGACCAAGTATTGTGTGGGTTTCTTTCAATGATGATAAAATCGGAACATCATGGCGTTCAAAGTACAGACATTTGTATCATAGTGCTATTAATCCATTATGGACACCTATCTTTGATTCAAAGAGGAACTTTGTGTATTTGAGAAAAACTTTTGTGAGAATACAAATCCCTCTGCGCCAGTCAACAGCAAAAACTGTACATAAATCTCAAGGAGACACGTTGAGTCAGGTTGTAATAGATATGGATGGAAAACGTGTATTTTCCCATGCCCATTATGTCGCAATAAGTAGATCAAGATCCCTGAAAGGCCTTTACATTCTAAACTTGAATGAAAGCAAGATTTCTGTGTCAACTAAAGTTCAAGAAGAAATGATACGTTTAAGAGAATCACAGAAATTGAAACTATGTTACACTCCAGTTTACATGACTAGTGACACTCATTTCACATGCCTTTTCAACAATATGCAGTCTTACAGAAGCCATAAGGATGAATTGTTTTCAGATCCCAATGTCAAAGCTGCAGATTGTTTATGCTTATTAGAAACATGGTTAACTGCAGATGATTCCATCGATTTAGTGCAGAGAACTGGATATCAAATTGTTAGAGCAGATGGGAAACAAGTAAGCAATGCTCGTCCTCACAGAGGAATTATCGTTTATGTGCGGGACAACATTCATATTTCTCATAGCTTTTCTGTGGTAAAGAAAAACATAGAAATGATTGTTGTAGAACTCTTGGTGCAAGATAAAGAAATAGTCATTGCAACATTGTACAACTCTCCTAAATCTTCGGTGACTGACCTGAAGAAATTTCTAACTGAAAATTTAAAGCATTTCAAAGGGAAGCACCTCATTATTCAAGGTGATATCAACATTGATTTATTGGATATGAATACAACTATCCAGAGGTTTATGCAGGATTTCTTCAACTGCAGTCAACAAGTGTCAAAAACAACCCATTATTCTGGCTCCTTAATTGATCATATTTACAGTAATATACCACTGATTCTCACTGATGTCATAGAATGTGTCTGGTCTGATCATTCGATGGTGTATTCTGCTGTGCCAAATCACAGTGTCAATCTTTCATAAAGTTTAAAAAAAAAATCATTAATATTGAGTTGTGTGAAGCTAATGACAAGTTTACATATTATTTTGAATGAAAGAGGTCAGTTTGAAATCTCACCCGTCATTGTTTTTTGCTTTGTCTGCTATTTCAGCAGACAAAGCTGGTGGTTCATATAGGTATGGGTGGCCACTATAGGTGCAGAAAGGTGGACACAAAGATATGTGACCTGTCACACTGAAAGGGACCTTCTGGTTTTTCCATTTAACCAAATCTTGAGATACATGAGATTCAGCAGATATCAACCAGATGTCATATTTGGAATTTTATTGAACATGTAAAACAAACAAGGAAACGAAATATATATATATCCAAGAAATTGCCTTAGAATGAAAAAAATTGATCCTAGTTAGTTTGCACAGACTGGCTAGGTTTGATATTTTTCACACTTTCCATAAGGTACTGTTAAGCTTGGCGGGTCACATAATTATGATCAAGCGATATAACATTCTTTTCTTATTTTTTTTCCTTCATGTTCAACACATATTTCAGCATCTAATAAGAAAGAGAGAAATTTCTACTGTAAGCCTTGTCATATGCTGAACTGTGTGGCAGAAGATTAACATAACGATCAGCCTGCAGTCACATGTTGACTGATCATTTTACACCTTTAACCCATTACCATACAGTGATTCCTTTTGACTCCCCAGAAGATAATGTCCATGGAAAACCATGTGGAAAATGAAGAAATTGCTTGTGAAAACCAAATTCTTCATTTCCCACAATGTTTTCTACATAAGATGACCAAACATGTAAGATTCATTCATTTTAAATTGTCATCTGCAACATTTTTGAATTTGGACTAAGTTAAATTTTTTAGATTTACACTGAGGAAATACTATTGTTTGTCGGAAATTATGTCACTGTTTAATTAATAGAATTGATTCCTATTTGTTACTTTCTGTTACACATGAACTTGCTACTTTACATTAATTCAACTGTACCTTTTTACTCACATTACTATTCCATTCTGCATAATTTTTCTGAAGGCAGTGCAGAGCTTAGCAAATGGTTCATCACGTATAAAAACAAGTTAAATGAGATTTGTAGATTAACATCTCATATATATTTATTGCAGTATGTTCTTTAAATTTCGAAATGTGTTCACACTAACTTACACAAATTTTGTATTTCACATCAACCTCAGTATTGAGAAGAAAACTCATCAAAAAATTAATGACCTGTAGGGTGAAAAATTATGCACAATGGTAAGATTATTGTGACAAATAGAGCAAATATTTATATTTTTATACGCCTGAAGGTTCATATTGTTATGGCCCCGGTCGTCTGTCTGTCCGTCAGTCTGTCCGTTAGCAATTTCTTGTGTGCGCAACTTCTCCTACAGTTTTGATTGGAATTTAATCAAACTTGCCACAATGATTCTCCATTGTGTCTATTTGTGCACATCGCTTACGGAATTCAGATAACCTGTTTCGTTTTTGAATTATCTGCCCTTGAATTGAAAAAATGGCAAATTTTACAAACAAGCCCCTCTCGGGTGTATATGCGCCACTCTGCGGAGCTCTTGTTCCTATTTTGATTATACTTGTTCTAAGCTCAGTAAAGCACTGTCTTACTTTTGTTAAAACTGCTGATCTACTGAAAAAGTTCATGTACCATTCATTGTTTGATTCAAAATATTAGTTTAGTGTTTTATGCGAGTTTTAGAATAAATCTCTGAAATGATTAGAAAATCAAAACAAAGACTAGTACTGATCCAAAAGGAGAATATATTTCAAAGATACTTAATGAATATATATAGCAATGTCATAGATTAACAAATAGACTTTGTTAGAAGTGGAAATGGTGCTTTGCACAAAGAATATCACAATAACCACATTTATATATAAATCATATGAAAGTCATGACAGATGATAGCAAGGGAAAGAGAGAAAAACAAACTATTTATTATATGTTACTCAAATAACAAGAGGACTGATATCATTATGACAGTCAAATATTCATATAAAGGGATTAATGCAACATCATTGTAAATGTGTATGTATTTAAATTTAATTATAATAGTTTAGAAATAATCACTTAAGTATGTTTTTGTATGGCATAGAACAATTCTTTCATATAATAGATGGAAAGGCATTTTAATATATAGCTGTACAATCTGCAAAACTTTGTTTTATCATTGGAATAAAAGCTTACAGGTCTAAAACTCATATATGTACATTTATAGTGAAGATGTCACTCATAACAGATCAAGACAATCCAGAAAGGCTTGTCGGTCTGTAAAGGGTAGAATGATGATCAAAACACATGAAATATGATCATATTCTATTTTAAACAATGGGGTCCTGCTTGACATGGTAGCTTGAATGCCAAACTCATTTCTTGTGAGAAGTTGCGGGTGATGTGATTGGATTACATTCAAGCTGCCATCCATGTGGGTATGGCCTTTGGCAAGTCATTTCAGAGCCCCAGCCTAGTTATAGAGAACATTGTTGACAAAAATTAAGTTGTCCTGGGTTAATATCAGCAGATAGTAGCAATATGCTTTTTGAATTTAGATGTTATACAAAGGTTTGAATAACAGATAATGTTGAGATGAATTAACATTTTACTTTTGTCAAAAACATGAATAAGCTGTAATGAAACTTAACGCTTTCCCAAATAAGAGCTTGTTCATGACGTCCCTAATTTAAGAGGCTTCTGTAAACATTGAGTGCTGATAATCAGCATTTTCTTCTTTTGCTTCATTTTTTTCATAAATTTATTCATTTATTTTTATTTTGCTATATTGTGCAAAACCTGTTTTCATCACCTTCCATTTTGTCTTCTGGTGCAGCTTTTAAATTGGAAGTCTAAAACAATGCCATTTGGGAAAGGGTTAATTGAAAATTTTAAGTAATACATGTACATGCATAATATGAATTCTGCAAGTTGTTTATTTAACAACTTTTATGTAATGAAAATATGTATTGATTGTATGCTATTGTAAACAACAATTTCAATTACTTAAACATTCTTTAATAAAACTTCATTATTTACAGAAACACTTGTGTTTGAGTTTTATTTATACTACCAAATCAAGTTAAACATAAAAACCACTGGTGGTGAACTCGGCCAAAGCAAGGGACATTTTTCGCTACCACAAGGTACAGATATTTCAGTTAAATGTGAGTTTAAAGATCTGATTGGATAGTTTTTCTAATAACAATGAATTTGTTCTAAAAATAGACCGGATGTAGCAATTTGTATAGACAAACCGTCTGTGTTGTTATAAAATCTCGTAACTACAGGTTAATCCAAGCCGTAGTTACAATATTTAAAACAACACAGACGAAATACTATGATCGCGAAAAAATGTCCAACGCTTTGGCCGAGTTCACCACCAGTGAAAACTATCTGGCAAGGTCATATAAATCAAAATTGTGCATTTTACGGCAATTTAAAGAGAGAGATGAAAAAGATCATATCCATGATAATTTTGTGTTGTGTGGAAATCTAAGATGGAAAACCCTACGATACAGAATTTCCAGCCAAATTCTGCCTTATTTCCATAAAACTAAAGCCTTGGCATCATTAGTATCATTTACACCTGTTTTCAGCTCTCCTGAGCACAAGGTGCTATTATATGAGCTTTAATGATCGTCCATCGTCCAGCATCTATCTGTTGCGGGACTTAACCCATTACTACACATTGACTCCCTAAAAGATAACAGCTTTGAAAAACAGTGCGGAAAATGAAGAAATTGCATGTGACAAGCAATTTCTTCATTTCCCACAATGTTTTCTATGCCAAAACACCAAAATATTTTAAATTTCATTCACTTGAAATTGTCGTCTGCAATATCTTTGAATTTGGAAAAGCCCCAAATTTTGCCATTTTGGTAATGGGTCAAAAAATATATTGGAATTTCATCTTTAACTAAGTTTCACTGAAAAAGATATGGCAGGTTGGATCTGAGTACAATAATACACAGAAAATATTGAGGCAAAAGGAGAAAGTGCTGATTATCAGCATTTTCTTCTATTGCCTAAATGTTTTCTCAAGCCTATTCTATCGGGGACATCAAAACCAGCCCTGCGTCCAGTAAGACAAAACGTTTTGTCTACTGAACGCAGCCCAGGTCTTGTTTCAGTTTGGAAAAGGGTTAAGCTGCGGTTACAAGGTTTGGTTGAAATACAGGGATATACATATTGTCGCTTTTCTGCAAAAACCTTGTATCTGCAGCTTGTTTTAAGCTGCAGATACATGTTTTTGGCAGAAAAGCAGCGATATATAACTTTTCCTATTTACAAACAATACTTATTACCACTGAGAAATAAGGTTTCTCAAGGTAAAGTCTATTCTGGAATCAGCTTTCCTGTCAAATTTCCTTATGAAAATCTATACTTGAACCGTCTCATTGATTGAAATACTGAGCCAGTGGAGCGATACAGGCCCTCTTGGGCCTCTTGTTTGAAGTTGTTATCTATAAGCGAGAAACACGCATTTAAAGTTGAGACATAATCAATAAATTGCATATAAATCCGAACTGTTGTCCACAACAATTTGTACAATTTTAACACAAAAATATAAATTTCTCGTAAACGACGCGATATTTTGGCTTGAAATTTTCAGAATTTTCATAAGGAAATATGATCTTTCAGATAAAAATAAAAGTGAAATTTATGACAAACAATTCTGAAATGTCACTTTAACTTCTTCTGCCTCGATGTTTTCCCGAGTCCATTCTTCTAGGAATGTCAAAGAGGAAATGAGAAGAGTTACCTTGTATCGAAGATAGAAAGCCCATAGAACCTAGTAATAGACATATCCGATTTTTGCGGATGTTGAGAGCGGACACCCGATTTCGGTTCGCTGGGGGTCGTCTCAAACAGTTTCAAATTTCGTGGCATCAGTAAATGAGAGAAGTATGTTCAGACGTACATCGATCGATTCAGTCAATGCACATTATAACTTAAAAAAGAAAAGTCACAGAGGTAAGGGTGTAACAAGCCTATTTACTCGTTTTCACAATTTCAAAACAGTTTTTTGCTTTTGTAACTCTAATGCAACAGGTCTAGAAACAGGGATGCGAAACAAGGAAATTCTAACAACCGATATTTTTCTTTTTTCCATAATTATTTTCAGTGCAATACAAATAAATTATATTTCAAACAACGTCCATGTTATCGTGCGTGCTAGTTTTGAAACATGTGTAATTTTGAGAAAGTTTTAAGAGTTAAGATATTTACAATAGCTTTAGGGAATAACTTCGGTCTTGGATTTCTTTCAAAAGAAGAAAGCCAAACATTCCTGTCTCGCTATGACAATTATGCAAGAGCCATTCGAATATGATAATAAAACCTAACGCATATTCTGACATACCGTCGGTGTAAATGCAAAACCTCGTATGTCATTTTTTTGCAATTTTCAAAGAAAAATCCCCTTGTATGTCATTTTTTGCAATTTTCAAAGAAATATCCTGATATATTTGGGGATATTTTTACTTAGCAGTATTAATGACACATTGTATGTGAACAATATGTTCGAATTTCTAGTAAAACCTTTAAGATTTGGAAAAGTTAATAATTTTGTTTCTTCACTTTTAAAACATTCCAAAAAAGGACATATGAGTTTTTGCATTAACATCGACGATGTAAGATCTGGTACACTAAACACAAGTTCGCCATTGAATGTCTTTTTAAATAGTAACGGTGTGTAAGAAATGAAAGCTAGAAAAAATAGTAACAACCCGAAAAGATATGTGAATTAAATGTACGGTTCTTGACATTGATACTTTTAACACAGTGATCTATAACTGTATACTGTTTGAAAATGCAAGCAATTTTAGTATACGGGCTATGACCTAGGCAAAAGATTCCAGACGCATAGATGCAAAGAAATTTCGACAACTACCTCTCGCCTGTTTACGGCGGGCTTAAAACAGTATGGCATTCCTATTTCACATGAAACATTTTTGCATGACTTAAACTGGTCACGAGTCATGATGATGTTACATAGCATATCTCCTACTTAATTTGAACGATTTCCACGTGTACAATTTAGCCTACTAAACTTTAGAAAGGCCAGTGGTATTTTATCGCGTGTTTCTGTATATACATGCACGTCGTGGTATAATGCGCCAAATGTCAAACCAGGATAACTAACTGTATTTTTATCGACAACGTCCGTTGGTTGAGCGTCTTTAGAAAACATGGAAGTATGATATGCGGAATTCTCTGGCAAATTATTTTGGTCTATAAAAAATCGATAGATAAGTATGTATTATTACCCGTACTTTCGAGTCGGCCACCGCCGTGCAGCAGGTAAGAAGACATAACAAACTCTTATTCTGCTAATAAATCATATGCGTTTTAGAGTACACGATTTAACTGCAAAATAGGCCCTACCCGTTGCATGAAGGTCATAACCATCTAAAACATAAAAAAAGAAATCTTGTGATGCTATCCTGTAATGCCGAATGAATTTTGTTGAAATGAGCCCAAATCATTGAAAACGTGTTTATCTCTCAGCCATGTTCGAATAAATATCAAGCAGGCTAGTTTAAAGAACATCTTTTTTGTTTGGCCTATGTAGACACTTCACATTGGCATTTCTTTCAGGTTGTAGTACCAAAACGAGTTCCGGTTAAAGATTTGATATCCTACATTTCTCACAGAGTTTCTGTATGTAGAGAATCGTAAAATGCCCTACATACAGTCCTGCACAAAGGCAGGCCCGCCACTGCTGCACTTTATTGATGTTAATAAATAAGCTCAATTTCGGTGTGATGTCAGGTTGCGACCTTTGTGTAAAGGTAAAACTTCAAATAGACTAGTCTGACATTGAAATTGAGTGGGTTATCTGTGTTTGCTTGAATATGTTCCGATGTTCCGATGATTTTGGTGCTCATGACCCCCTCTTCTTAGTACGGAATTAAAGACTTAGACACTTTCTTTAACACTATTTTAGTCATGTGGTCCGGGGAAACTTTTGAGATGAGTTATGTACACCCACAGTTGATCCCTTTTACTCTTTAGTTAACTAGTCAATTAAACAGTGGAGTGACACCATATGAACAGGCACTTTGAGAAGACCCCCTTCTAAAGTCCGCTCTTTGTAGTCCGTCTCCAAATCGGCAAAAATCGGACATGTCTAATAGGCCTAGATCTACTTTCACTCTTACCCCTACAGGTAAGGCTCCCTCTTTATAAACTTGATTCGTTTATACTTAACTTTAATTATTTTGCCATACTTGGTGTGTCGCTCCCAAATGCTCATTTGAAAAACAAAGTTTCATTTTCTTCTAAGTAATAAGTTACATGTAAATGGAGGTTGAATCCTTGGCTTGCAAACATGTAGGCCCTTATTATCAAATGTTTTCAGAAGTTTTACCCACTCTCTACCAAATTCTTTAATTTGAAAGTTACATAGTGCCTACCTTTCGACAAAACGACTGCCGGTTTCAAAACTTCTTCACATTTCTTTGTAGTAGATGTTGACGACACTTGCGACGTTCCCGTTGTTGTTGATGATATCACTGTATTGGACGATGTTGATACTGTTGATGTACCCGAAGTGGTTGTTTTCGGAGATTTCGTTGGGGTGCGAGTAGTCCCTGTTGTCTGCGTTGAAGTAGACGATGTTTCTCTTGTCGTGGGATCAGGTGAAATATGCGGAGAGGTTGTTGTTTGTGAAGTGGTCGATGATAAAGTAGTCGATCTTGCAGTTGTCGGATGTAACGATGACTGTGTTGTCAGAGTAGATTTCATAGTAGAAATCGTAGTTGATGGTGGGTTTGTTTTTATCAAAAACGTTGATGAAGACCTTGTTGTTGGTAATGGTGCATTTGTTGTTGTTGTAGATGTTTTAGTTGTTGTTGACGACGGCGACTGTGGTGTTGTCGAAGAAGTTGGTGTAGCAGAAGACACGGTTGATGGCGTTGACGTTGTTTTGAAGCTGGATGACGATGTTTGTGTTGTTGTCCGGGAAGTAGTTGCTGATGTCACTATGTGTGAGGTCGTCGTTGATGTTTGTGTTACTGTCGTACGAGCTGGAGAACTTGTTGGAGTGTTTGCCGGTGTAGTAGTCGTTGATGTTGTTAGGGTCGTTGTTGTTGTAGGAGTTGTTCTTATAGTCGATGAAGTTGTCGACGTCGACGTCGTAGCCGGAGATGACGTTGTTGAAGTTAAGGGTGGTGGCATAGAGGACGATGTAGTAGAACTTGTCGATGTTGTTGATTTAGCGGGGTATGTTGGTGGTGGGGTTGTCGATGTCGACGTCGTAGCCGGAGATGACGTTATTGAAGTTAAAGGTGGTGGTACAGAAGACGATGTAGTAGAACTTGTCGTTTTTGTTGATTTTGTTGGATCTTTTGTTAGTGGTGTAGATGTAGTAGTTGTCGATGACCCTCCACCACCACCTGCACAATAAGAGTCATAATTAACGTAGCCAGTAACATCACTACCGGGTATAATCTGCAGACAGGTCAGAGAGCCCAGGTAACTCTTCATCTCGCTTGATATGTTAAACTTGTCTTTACCGATTGTTATAGATGCAGGTGTGTCTAATGGGCCAAATGTCAGTGGTAAAATCAAGTCCTCGGTCACGTTTGAAGCATCGAGACTAATCATGATTTTATCATCGTAATTGTATGCGATCGTTATCAGAGTCCATGTAAATAATGGTATTAATGATCCAGACGGAATCAAAATGTTGGTTTCCATTCCTTCCAAAATGAATTCCAGTCTTCCGTTCAGAAGACCGATCCCAAAACCATGTGTCTTACCAGCTGTGTTGCTAATTGACATGTAATGGAGAATCAGTCCTGTCTGCGATAGAGGAAACACGTAAAACCGGAAGCTTACGTCACCGTCTAGATTCGGGGCGGAAATGACGACAAGTTCAGCGTAACAATCCGGAGTTCCACAGAAAAAGAATGGCTTCTTCAAAAATGGAGATTCTCCTTCATGCAGAAACACATCTTCTCCAAGTACACCGATTACTTCAGAATTTAGCTCTAGAGTTTCGGTTATCTCGTTCAGCGGCCATACAAACACGGGTGGATCTAGACTGGTACACACCGTGGTTGAACATACTGAAAGTACAATGAATGAATAGAAGAAATTATGCGTAATATAGAATGATGACTTTATTTGCCTGGCCTATTAAAATCGTTGCGATATGTTGTAGAATGTTGCGGCAACATTCGCCGACAAGTTACAAGAAAACAAAAGTAATTATTATTAACGTTGAGTAGCCTACGTACGAGTATACGAAATGTCTGCATGAAAATTCAAACCTTTACTTGAAAATGACTCTGAAGGCCTGGTCAAACTCTGCAATGTCATTTATGCGTATAGCTATTTCCAGAAAAGAATATATAAATGTAAGAGTTTCGGATATCAACGCTATGTGATATGATTGCGTGTATGCAGTTAGAAGAGTTTTATCGAAATCTATTTTGTGTCTTTTTTCTGTAAGGTATCTCTTTTCCATATTCGAATCAACTTTATGAACATTTAAGATCGATGCAAAAAGGGAAAGTGCACACTTTCTTTTGGAACTGAGTATATAAGCTAGCGTACCTGTTAATAGCAGGGTCAATGCAAGATGCACCATCATGTTGCTTTTCCTCTGTAATAAGACTTATAAATGCATTAAACATACCTAATTTGTGACAAAGAATAGCTTTTTTTTGTATATTAAATTGTTCAATTTATACAAATTCAAAAGACTTGATAACATTATTTTCTTTCATTTCGTACTAAGATTGTGAAACATTCTCAATAATATCCTCCAACTTATTCAATTAATATGCATGCAATGAAAATTTTCAAATCAAGGCTATATAAAAATGTCTACATATTTCGGGATTAAAACAGAGAATAACAAAAGTAAGACATGCAAATTTATGAAACATTTCACTGTGTACAATAAACACCTCAGAAATAACCAGTCCCTTCTGTTGAAATATAAATCTTACATGTTACGCGTGTTAAACCTTCTCAATACAATTCAAGTTGAAATTCTCCAATAGACTTCTGTCATCAAAGTCAAGCATTAAGATTTTTCGAAGAATTTGTGAACCTTACCTTACCGCAAATAACTTAGCGAGAATTATTCCAATGTCCAGAAAATATATTGAGGAAAGATATGTATGCATAGATAGGCATATATTTGCAAATAATGATGTTTTCATTTTGTGTTTTTTTTTTTTATGATTATTAGCCTGTATGTTCCTGTCACTAAGTAGTGCGTTTACAAGAAGGCGTTTTTCTATTATCCATATTGTAAAAAGTACTTTGTACTTATTACTTGAATAAACTAGGCTATTGAATTGAATTGAATTGTTTGTGAAGCCAGCAATCTGAATGGTGAAAAATTAATTATACAACCAATTAATTTAAATTGGACCTCGTTAATGGTACAAAATTCACTAACAAGCTAAAGTTTGCATTGACCAACCTCAATTTTACAAGTTTCATGTTTCAATTCTATATTCGTCAAGTCGGCAAAAATGTCATTCGTCATTGATACAACATACTGGTAAGACTTATGAGGAATGTGGATAAATGGTTTATTATAATATACAAAGATATTAAAACGTAAAGAATATGCCTATATGCTTGAATATCAAAATAGCAAATTAGTCTACTGAGAGAAATCTACAATTTAAGTATGATTTTGTTTACTTCATAAATTAAGAAGCAAAGGTGTCATAGTCACGATATACGCCGCTAGGCATCTACGCATTAAGGTGATAACATAGACCAAGTTTCAAAAAGATCCAACCAGAAACTTAGGAGGAATTGTCTTGAAAAGAAAAGTGGACGTAGGTAGGGACGGATGGACGGACGGGCGGACGGACGGAGAAGATGATGCCAATATACGACCGCCTCCGGCGGCGTATAAAAATATATCAGCTATATACATGTTGTTTTACAAATAAATAGGCATATTAGGCTTACGTATGTCCATCTGTTCAAACTTTTCTAAAGCCGCAAAATCATATTCTTGTAGTCGTATTTTATTGGTTGACAGATTTAACTTTCCCAAAAATCGCCAAACTTGTAGATCTTTAGATCGAATACCTTTACTTTTGATGAATTAACAACTGAGGCTGGTATTTGCCTAAACCGTATGTCTACTGAGCCGTATGTGAAAATATCGCTGCTTTTCAACGAAAACTTCGTAACTGCAGCTTAAGATAAGCTGCAGTTACGAGGTTTTCGTTGAAAGCGACGATCTGTTGGTTTACGGCATTTAAGACCACCGTGAATATGCCAAATAAAAAGATATGCTTGCTGGCCCAGGTTGCACGTAGGAAAAATAGGGCCATTGGTCGGCTTGAAGCTCTTCTCTAGTGTGTGTGTGTGTGTGTGTGTGTGTGTTTGTGTGTGTGTGTGTGTGTGTGTGTGTGTGTGCGTGCGTGCGTGCGTGCGTGCGTGTGTGTGTGTGTGTGTGTGTGTGTGTGTGTGTGTGTGTGTGTGTGTGTGTGTGTGTGTGTGGAGGGGATTTTAGAAGACAAAAGTTAGGGTCGTTCTCCTTTTGCTATGGCTGGTCGGACAACCTGGACGCAGAAAGTCTGATCAGGGTTCATGCTGCTCTCACAAAGAAATAATTGATAAGCTAATCGATGGATCTGGAACAGAATGCTTGAGTAGGCTCCTACGGCTGAATCCATATCATTTTCAACAGCACAAAAGTATCCCTTTTCCAGAGCTCGCATCGTTTACAAGTGTTAAATAGGTTTCTGTTCGGACTACAGTAAAAGCATGGGAAATAACCCGTAATCAACATTTTCTCATTTCCTTCCACTGTTCTCTCCCAAAGCGTTCTCTTAGGCCTACATAGCCCAGAGGCGCGTTCTTTAGAGCGAGATTTTTTAAGATTTCTTAAGATGTTTTTGATACAGCGTCTTTGAGACCGAGATTATAAACGAGGTGTTCCGAATGTTCCATACTTCATACAAATGACGTCATCATGACGTCATTTGTATGAAGTATGGAGCATTCGGAACTCCGTGGTTTTTGAATCATGGAGCATTCGGAACAACTCGGTCAATTCTCTCCCATATAGATTCTACAGAATTTACCGAGGAGTTCCGAAATAAGTATACTAGAGTAATGGCGGCTCGCAGTGATCTTCTTAAAAATCTTGCTCAAAAGAGCGCTTTATCCTAAAATATCTTAAGAAATCTCAAGATATCTCAAGAAATCTCGCTCTAAAGAACGCGGCTCAGACGTCTAGCCCAGGCCAGTTGGTTTATTTCGTAACCCAATATTGGATCCAGAGGGGGCTCGGCGGGGGTGAAAACAAACCCCCTACGTAGCATGATTATTTCATTTTCATGCAGAAATTCAGTCAAAATTGTGCAATAGGCCCCTATTTGTAAAACGAAACCCCCATTTTGCATAAAGAACCCTCATCACAGAAATCCTGGATCTACCGCTGTAAACGGATATATAATAGGCTCTTTCACCCTTTTCCAAATGGTATAGAAATTAGCTTGTTTCTACTTAAAGGGTGCTGCATGCGCATGGGCGGATCTAGAGGGGGTCGGGGGGTCCGGACCTCCACCCTCCCCGCCTCCTGGCATTGGCCAAAAAATCACATTTTTGCTATAACGTTAACTAGTATAACTTTACATACCGGTATTTTTAAAACACATTTAAAGGCATTATTTGGGCTTGGACCCCCTCCCCCTGGAAAAAAAAACTTGGAGGGCTTGCTTGGACATCCCCCCCTGGGAAAAATCCTGGATCCGCCCTTGATACGACATTATGGATATATTGAAAGAGATATTTTTATGTTTTCTGTAGGCCTGTAGGCTATACCATAGAAAATATTGAGACAAAACTAGAAGATGTGGACAGCGTTTTCTTCTTTTGTTTCCTTTTTCTCCCAAAACATTCTCTTTTGAATACGTCACTGAAAACAGATCTTGTTTTCGGAAAGGGTTAAAGACAGTACAAGTTCAGCCCCCCCCCCCCCCCGTTCTATTTTTAGCGTAATTTATACCATACCGGAAGTAGTCTGCATTGGGTTAGTCGCTGAGACGATTTTGTAAACAAATGTCATTTCGAAGCAAAATAGTGCAAATATCAACAATGAAGAGCGAATATTGGATCAAAGAAAGTATAAAGGACAAACCTTTTGAGGACACATACACGATAACTAAAGAATTAGGGAGGTTAGCCTACGATAATTTTGCACCTAGTAACGGGTTATTTACATTGGTTTCAATATGGAAGCTGATGGCAAAAGTCGTCCTAGCGGCTAACAGCGTTTTTTCTCTCACTTTTTGGAACGGGTCCGGTACCCGTTTAGCGATTGGGACTACTGCACTTTACCGGTCGGTGCATTTTCAACGAAAAGGCACGTGGAATATGGTATCTAAGGAGTATATAAGAAAGGGCGCGTGAGCAGGGGGCAAAAACGAAAAATAAGCAAAGAATAGCAAAAATAAGGTCAGAAATGAACAGATCATGCATTTTTATGGTTAAAACTAACCTTTTTAACCGTTAGTTTTAACTAAATTCTCGAAATTTAGCTCAAATCATCCATTGCTTTCGGCACAAAATGTAGCGGAAGTTGTTGCTTGGAAAAAGTGGGCGGAGCGTAAATCCTTGATTTTCATTGGTCGATGCAAACGCCATCAAAGTTTCAAGTCTTTGCTTTGTAACCTGAAGCATATTTTCGCTTTCAAAATGTAAAAAATATTGACTATGATCAGTTGAAATTCACTCCTTGATATATGGGGGCTGCCGCCCCCAAACCCCCGCATTCAGTAAGTTTTTTTCTTTTGTTATTTATTCAATGAAACTAATGACTGGCGAATGGTTAGTTTACTTCTCGCTTAATATGGGGGCTGCCGCCCCCACATCCCCGCTTTCTGTACGTTTTTTGCTTTTGCTATCTATTCAATTAAAACCTCTGATACTTTGGAATTGTAACCGGAATATTTTTTAAAAAAGCTTATATCAGTGATTTATTTCTATCGGAATCGCCGTAGGAAAAATTCAAGATGGCGGCCATCAGAAATCGTAAACAAATTTTGGCTCCGCCCACTTAGCAACAAGAATCCAAAATGGCGGACACCGACCGGTAAAGTGCAGACTAGCCTAGCGATTTTTATGTAGACTCTTTCTATAAAAGACAAGGGGACCAAGTTTTCATGTAAAGAAAATAGTACCCATTCTCGCAAAACACCTGTTACAACGCCAATTTTGAAGATAATTACACGGGATCTTCTTAAATAAGCTCCTTACATATTTGTTTAGCGAAAAATCCGGTGGTACAGTGGAATCCACTTAATCGCAAGACGGTTATTAGGGATCTCCGTTTATAAGCAATTATTTGTCCTGCACAAAACCATTTCCTATGTAAACAAGGTAAATTTTATCGGATAATCGGGTCTCGTTTAATAGAAAATCCCGCTTATTTGCAATGAAAATAATGCACGATCGGCATTTGCCTCCGGTTATTAAAAATATTTTCCATCATTTTTGGGGAAGAATCGACTAAACTTGTAACAATTTTATCTAACTTAGCTTTCTTTTGTAGGTAAACCGCTCATTTAATCCTCTGACAGATAAACAAAGAAGTGTCAAGTCCACGCGAAGCCATATCAACACCTATGCGATAATGTATAGACACTTACGGTTGAAAATATCGTAACTACAACTTTTTTAAGCAGTAGTTACGACATTCGTGTTATGACACTCGGCTATTTCCGTAATGTGTAATCTAATCGTAGGTTGACCGAGAGAAGTTCCGATTTTTAACGACCATCTCTCGGCCGATCTTCGGAGAACGGAAATAGCCGAGAACTGTTGGGAAAGTCAAATGACGTCATTTATTGGCTTTCACGCGTGTAAACTCAGTGTGTTGAAAATTACGAACGCGCTGTTCGTTTGAAACCATATAACTTGGGCTAGATTATTCAACTGGTCGAGTTTGCTGAAGCAAAGTCTGCCGCACAATAAACCAAATGCATAATGTGTACATGCATATGCCGCGTGTAGTAATGAATATGTAAACAAAGGCGAAATCAGACCGACCTACTTATGCCGCTACAGCTTTCTGGATACCGATGACGGGGTAATTTAATAAAATAACAATTTCAAAGTCTAAAGTTTAAAACAGTCTTTATTTACAAAATGTTTTTAAATCAATGAATATAGCAATCGAGACAATCCAGCGTCTTCATGAATGGTTTTGGCCTCATTGAATGTAACATACTTCCAGGCTAAAAATAGCAATGCCGGTTAATCGAAATTTCGGTTAATTGCAATATTTCCCCTGACAAATGGACATTGCAATTAAGCGGATTCCACTGTACTATTTTCTATACATGAAAACTTGGTCCCCTTGTCTTTAATAGAAAGAGTCTACATAAAAATCGATAAAATTCCCTGTGGTACCGGGCAGATTTGGAATGTACCAGTTCTCGCCAACTATAACGTATCACAGTAAAGACTTGTTATTATTTAACATGATTTATTTCCGGAATAAAATAAGTTGATGTCAACATAACTTGTAATTGACCAAACGCCGACTGTCAATCAAAAACATCGATTAGCCAATGGGCGATCAGAAAAATGTCATGCCCCAATTGTCCTTCGTTGCACGTGTTATTGTATCGATTTATCGACTGACAATCAAAACAATCGACGTGCCAATTGCAAAGAATTTTGTGCTAACAATAGACTAGGTTTACCGTATGTTTTGATAAACCGTCGGTGTTGTTATAAAATCTCGTAACTACGGCTTGAATTAAGTCGTAGTTACGAGATTTTATAACAACAACTACGAAATACTACTTTGTTTGTCCGAATTTAAGTCACGATTAACTAGATAAAATCGTTCCCTTTTACCGACCACATGCACGTTGTTTGCCTTAAATTCTATGTAGGGCGGAGCGATCTGTCGATTGGCGTTTGGTCAATTGAACCATTTCAATTATAGTTTTAGTACATACCCACAAAACACTTCCGGTGGCATAGAATGGGCATTTGGAACACCTCGGATGATTCCATCAAAGATCAAATCATCAACTCGGAAGTGTTCGTATGAAGAAATGTTAAAAAAAATCACATTTCTTAGGGGGAAGTAGCTACGCTTCAAAAAATAGTTTTTGAGGTCATCCAAATGAACAAACATGGCAACTTGCGGGACTCGCAGGTTGTTATCTTTCTAAGAGGACACTGGAATTGCAATGTATTTCAATATCAATTTTGCTTCATTGTTGACCTTAGGCTTAGCCAGAGACGAACGTTTTGAATTGTTGTTCTATTCTATTCTATTAATAGTCTGAAAGTGGTTCTACGACTTGCATCCAAGGTATGATACCACAGAATTGTCCGTGGTGTTCCAAATGATACTATGCGTTTATTGGAAATTAACCTGGAAACGTTATGATTTCATATGCACGGTCATGAGTGTAAAATATGATCTAATCGACTAATGCGCAATACAATATACTATAATATGAAATTAAGGCAAAGCGTTAGTGTGAGCGCAGACCCACAGTAAACATACCATTTAGCACAGGGACACAAATTAGAAAAAAAATAGATTTTCCATCATGCTTTAGGTTTGAGAGTATCATTACTTTTTAAAAACGCTTTGGGTTCAAGAGTATTGTTACCAAAACACTTTGGGATTGAGAGAATTGTTACTTAACCCTTTCCCAAACAAGACCTGGTTTTGACGTCCCCATTAGAATTGGCTTAGAAAAACATTGAGACAAAAGAAGAAACTGCTGATAACCAGCAGTTTCTCCTTTTGTCTCAATATTTTTTTTGCTATATTGTATACACAACCCTTTTTTTAAGCATCTTTTATGTCGTCTGCAGCAACTTTCAAATTAGACAACCCCAAAATTTTGTCGTTTGGGAAAGGGTTAATTGCTTTGGGTTCAAAAGTATTGTTACTAAAAATAACAGCATCGAAGGTGAAGGTCATGATCAAAACAAGGCAAGAATTTTCGAAAATGAATTTGGGACCTAAAACTTATCATTTTGTTACAAAATATAATTTTCAAATATTTTCTATTGCCACCATTTCTTATCTTTATTTTTATTTTGATAAAGATACCAATTTTAGAAACAATAGCCACGGAGTAAATTTTTTTCAGTTCGGGTGACTGATTTTGAGTATTTTTGTTTCCGGAAAGATGAATTATACGATTGGATAACAAAATCTGTTTGAGAACGCGAGATTACTTACTTATGAAAACAACAGAGTGAAATTGTTTAGTACAAGATGTGTACTTTTATCGTTTGAGTGGCGTTTTAAAACTCCAAGGACGACTTCCGGTGGCTGTTGTGGTGTGTGGGGGGGTCTTAGTGGAAATAAGTTTATTGGGAAATGACTTTTCATTCTTTACCATGAAATAGACAAGTTAGCGAGAACTGGTACACGGCGTGAATTGGTTGCCAGCCATTATCTTAGTAAAGGTTCCTGTACTTCCTTGACAATATTAGCCCTATCAACAGACAGAAAAATTTAAGACTGTTCCAGTTTGAATGCTCTTTAGCTCACCTGAGCACGAAGTGCTCATGGGGAGCTATTGTGGTCACTCACCGTCCGTCGTCCGTCCGTCTGTCCGTCTGTCCGTTCACATTTCTTTAAACATCTTCTCCTCCTAAATCATTTGGTCAATTTCAAGCAAACTTGGCAGGAATGTTCCTTCGGTGACCCTTTTCAAAAAATGTGGGCGTGGCAGGGCATGGCTTATCAGACTTAGAGAAATCCTAAGAAAATTCTTTAAAAATCAACCATTGGCCCAATTTGAACTTAACTGTGCAGAAATGTTCCTTGGGTGACCCTTTTCAAAACTTGTTCGCAAATTTTTGATTCGTCAGATAAAGCAGGCGTGGCAGGGCGTGGCTTATCGAAGTTAGAGACACCGTAAGAAAATTCTTTAATAAAAAACACAATGGGCCAATTTGAATGAAATGTAGCAAGAATTTTCCTTGAGTGACTCTTTTAAAAATGCGTACACAAATTTTCTTAGTCGTCTAAAAATGTGGGTTTGGCAGGGCAGGGTTATCGGACTTAGAGAAATCATAAGAAAACTCTTTAAAAATCAAGCATCGGGCCAATTTGAACCAAACTTATCATCAATGTTCCTTGAGTGACCCTTTTCAAAATTTGTCCACAAATTTTGGATTTGTAAAAAAAGTGGGCGTGTCACAAACTTCTTTCACGTGAGGCGATATAGGGCCATTCTGTCCCTCTTGTTATACAAATTGATGTAGTTAGATACAATGGTATGTAGGAGTGTAACAATAGATCTTTAGGTCGCTGTATTGTGATAGTGACAGTCACGATATTGATGTATCGATTATGGTTCCCGATATTGATAACTATTGCTGATAGTTTGTTCAACTATCGATAGTTTTGATAGTAAAAGTGTACTTACCCAATAATATTTTAGTTGAGGTAACCTTGATAATAATACAAAAATGGGGGAAAAAACAAAAACAAATCGCAACTAAATTGTTCCCCATTGAATTCGGTGAACTTTGATTTTCAGGCTTGTTCGATTTTTGTATCTTATGTACTCCAATTACATTATGAAAATATGTGTCCTTTCAACTGTAACATTCGTTGAACGTAACATTGTAGTTCAATGTGCAAATGAAGTAGACCAATTTAAGTATAGTATATAAGGCATGGGCGGATCTAGAGGAGGGGTCGGGTGGGGTCCGGACCCCCCTGGCATTGGCCGAAAATTGAATTTTGACTATACAAATTTAGTGTAACATTACGTATTTACTACATTTTAAGCCATAATTTTGGCTTGGACCCCCCCTGGAAAAAAATCTTTGGCTTGGACCCCCCCCCCCCCCCCTGGAAAAAAATTCTGGATCCGCCCTTGTAAGGGGAAATAAACACCTCGGTTAGAGTAGTGACGATACCATCAATGAATCGGTGAATCGAGATTTTTGGCTCACGATAAAGAATCGTGATGAATGTTGTGAACTAAACTTTGCCTGGCTGATTTCCAAAAATTGTGATACTATCGTGATGTCACCAAAATTTGTATCGCGATCATCACGATTCTTTTTCAGTGGTGATACCCAACTCTACTCTAGGTGTGAGCTTAAGGTTTGCATCGACAGGCTTTGTTTCTTGCCTTGAGCCTCGGCATGTTACACAACACTTCTAAACGAAGTTGGTACTCAAAGCTTTCTAGAGTTTATGTTATTTGTATATGTACCGACTTGATGAATAAAATTGACTTGACTTTACTAAAGATGTAATAATAGAATATCTCACCAGGAATGATGCTCTGAATATTTGTAGTTCTTAAGTCAAAGTGTGAGATACCGTCAAAAAGTGATAATAAAAATGATGCAAATAAAAATGATCATTATGATTTTTTGTTCAATTTGTTACAGTGGGGCCACTTCGAAAGTGTTCAAATGTATTCACAAAGGTACTGGTCAAGCATGGGCAGCAAAAATTATAAACAAAAAGGTAAGATATTGTTCATTTTTGTAACCAATCATCCTAAAAGGGACCTTCTGGGTAGTTTGTAAAACCACATTTTGAGAAACGGAGTGGACCCTTTAGAGAAATTGTTGTGAATCTACAGGGGTTTTCCTATATGCTTTCTGTGCCTCCTGAAAACGGAGGCATTCCCAAAGCAAAAGGCTGTGTTCCCAAAGCAAATTTTCTTCAGTTTTTCCCAATCTATATAAAATGTTTAATTTCACTCTAGAAGAAGTAGTTTTTTGCGTGTAAACTTTTATGCCCAAAACGAGCTATTTTGTTCTTTAAAAATTTCCCAATTTAGCCAGACTCCTTTTCTCAAAATACCTAGGAAAACCCCTGACCTAGAAGACGACAATTAGATGTTGCAATTGGAAAATGGACATAAAAGTCAGATCTATAGATAAATAATCTAGATCCAGAAAGTGACCTTAGTTTTCCATCTAAGTCTGCCCTGAATGTCCAGGCCCCGGTTTCTCGAAAAAACTTAAGTATATTCTCATTCAAAGGGATACTCTCCAATGTTGAAGGGTATTAGATTGAAGTTCACGTAGATTTCGTGCGATTTGAGCAGGGTGCTCAGATTTTAGCATGAGAATGAACTTAGGTTTTTTCGAGAAACAGGGGCCAGGATAGACACTTTCACACTTCCCAGACAGGTTTATGTATCACACTTTTCCACTTAACCCTTTGCCAATCAAGACCTGGTTTAGACGTCCCTAATAGATAAAGCTTTGGAAAACATTAAGACAAAAGAAGAAACTGCTGATAACCTGCAGTTTTTCCTTCTGTCTCAATAATTTTGGTGCTGTATTACACACAAATTATATCTTTAACAAAACTCTTTTGTTGTCAGCAGCAACTTCCAAATTGAATTACCCTAAAACTTTGTTGTTTGGGAAAGGGTTAAAAATATGTAAACTAGTCTGGATTCAAAAGAGATGTAAGGTATGTGACTATGTGATTTAATCGATGATATGCCCACTATCATTTTTTGGGTTAATGAAATGTATTCTATTCATAACAATCATTTAAATCTTTGCAACTTTTGATGCTTTTGTGACTATTTTGAATCTTGAAGGATTTGAATGTGGTTATTTATTGTTTTGCAAGTGTCAGTAGGTAGGTAGGTCGGACTCGGTCCATAGGCCAGACATTGTCAGGAGCATAACTCGAAAAGTACGAAAGGTAGAATCATGAAACTTCATATATATATACTTGATATATCAGTCTTGACACCTCCTATCAACACTGTTCACATTTGACGATGACCTTGGACGTTATGACCTTGACGTTTGGCCTACTTTAAAAAAAATAAACTGGGCCTATATCTCAAGTCCTATTACACATACAGCCTTGATATTTCACACATGGACACCTCCTACCAAGACCTTTCACATTTGACCAAGACCTTGGACCTTGTGACCTTCACCTTGCTGTTTGACCTACTTTTAATAAACTTTAATCTGGCCTATATTTCATGTCCTTTTACACTTACAGCCTTGATATTTCACACATTGACACTTTCAACCAAGACATTACACTTTTGACGATGACCTTGACCTTGGAGTTTGACCTACTTTTAAAAAACTTTAACCTGGCCTATATCTCATGTCCTGTTACCTATACAGCCTCGACACCTCCTACCGATACCTTTCACATTTGACCATGACCTTGGACTGTGTGACCTTGACTTTGGAGTTAGACCTACATGTACTTTTAAAAATCTTTAACCTGGCCTATATCTCAGACTCATGTCCTATTGCACCTACAACCTTGATTTTTCACACATGGACACCTCCTACCAAGACCTTTCACATTTGATGATGACCTTGAAACTTGTGACCTTGACCTTGGAGTTTGGCCTACATCAAATGTAGGCTCTTGAGGAGGCATATATGTTTTACAAACATCTCTTGTTCTAATAAGGATGGAATGTCCTGCATGATCGTCCATTGAGCAAAATTTCTCAATGGTACTACATTTTGTTTTATTTTTAGATTGACAGTAAGATTGTTGAAACAGAAACAGGCATTTTGCTGAAGATCAAACATGATAATGTGGTAAGTTTCAATTCATAGGAAAATTCAGAATCATGTTCCTTAACAATTTCAGAAATTTGTCAATTATTTTGTTAAAGGGACATTACATTCTGATTTTATTTTTTAAAGTATGCCTTGATGCAAAGATTGGTTATTCTAATGGGAAGAAATGCTATCAGTATTTTGAGGTGTTATTTATAAGCGAAAAATAAGCATTTAAAGTTGAAACAGAAATGACAAATTCAATATAAATTTGATTTGTTGTCCACAACAATTTGATTTATTTTAGCACAAAAATATATATTTCTCGTTAACGGTTCAATGTTTTGGCTTGAAATTTTCAGAATTTTCATAAGAAAATCTGCTCTTTGAGATAAAAATAAAAGTAAAATTTATGAAAATAAATGTGAAATGTTACTTTAATACTTGATTAATTCAAGTTCAGGTTGATTCAGAGAAGATTGTAAAATACCAGGAATTAGAATGGTGTGGTAGATCTTCAACTTATATTTATAATCAGATAGTAAAAAAGCTATTTATGACCCACAATAATTTTGGTTGGTACTCAATAACTTTTTATCAGCTGATTTTTAAAAGATCCCTTACTTCAGCAAGCTCTTGATGTTTTTTTCTGTCTTCTCTGCTCTGAATCTTTTTCAAATGGGTCATATGTTAACACAATAATTGAAAAATATTGCAGATGTTGTCACATGACTTGATGACGAATAGTGATTGTCATTTATTGCCAGGGATAAAGACTAGCAGGGGCCCAGTCGCCCATGGCCCCTAGATTTTGGGCTGGGCCCCTGAATATTTAGGGAAAATGCCCATACCCTTAATGTTGAATATTGAATTTTGCTGTTATGGCCACTAAGTTGAAATTGCCAGTCTTTTCCCCTGTTTATTGCATCATTATAGTAACAGATAACAAGTGGGTAACTGTAAAGACATACAAACTTTTATTATCTTAAATCCAAACCCTATGCTTTAGGGACTCATTTGAATTGTCTCAAGGAGGCAAAGAGTACCCACAACATAGGGTTTGCATAGCTTTTAATTATATTTCACTTTATGAAAAACGTTATCCCCTCAATTCTGTAGAACTGATTAAATATGAATTATTTTCATTTCTGATTCAGATTAGAATGAAAGAGATTTATGAGACTCCAGATCAAATAATTTTGGTGTTAGAGTTGGTGACAGGGGGAGAACTTTTTGAAAGGTTAGTAAACACAGCGGGAGATCAAAAACAATTTCAGATGATTGTCAATATTTCTGTTAACCCTTTCCCAAACAAGACCTGGTTTTGACGTCCCTAGTACAAAAGGCTTGGGAAAACATTGAAACAAAAGAAGAAACTGCTGATAACCAGCAGTTTCTCCTTTTGTCTCAATAGTTTCTCTACCATATTTTACCTAAATTCTATCTTTAATAACATCCATTTTGTCTTTTGTGACAGTTTTTGAAGTGGATCACCCTGAATTTTGTCGTTTGGGAAAGGGTTAAAATGTGATCTTTATACCCCCACCTATGAAGTAGAGGGGGGGTATATTGGTTTCAGCATGTCTGTCTGTCCATCCGTCCATCCATCTGTCTGTACACCTTTTTGTTTCCGTGCTCAAGAACCGTTTGACCTAGGATCATGAAACTTTACACAGTTGTAGCCCATGACCTAAGGAAGTGCACTATTGTTTTGGGGTCACGAAGGTCAAGGGTGAAGGTCACAGTTAGACTTTGTTTAAAATCTGTTTCCGTGCTCTAAGTCAAGAATCGTTTGTCCTAGGATCATGAAACTTTACACAGTTGTTGCCCATGACCCAAGAAGATGCCTTATTATTTTTGGGTCACCAAGGTCAAAGGTCAAGGTCACAATAGGACTTTGTTAAAAATGTGTTTCCATGCTCTAAGTCAAGAACCGGTTGACCTAGGATCACAAAACTTTACACACTTGTTGCCCATAACCCAAGGAGGTGCCCTATTGCTTTTGGATTAGGAAGGTCAAGGTCACAATTGGACTTTGTTTCAAATCTGTTTCCCGGCTCCAACTAAAGAACCTTTTGACCTATAGCTTTTTTTCAGTGACAAGGCGCTAGTGGGGGGTATTTGTCCAGTTTTTAATTTGGTTTGAAGCTTTGTTAATAAATGCATGATGTACAGTTGAGAACATCATGAAATTGACATTAATTCCATTCCATTCCGATCAAAATAATTCAATTCAAGCGTCCATTCATTCCAATCACAACAACATTCAAAGCACCCAAAATACATTTAATACGCTCAATAAACATTCACTGGTTTGATTGGTTGTTATAAATAGAAAGCATTTCATTGGCCGAAAAATTATTCTTGGTGTATTATCGATAAACCTTCATACCTATAATAATGGAAAATTTCCGATATCAGGCTGTTACTATTTAAAGATAATGTTTGATTGGCTGAGAGCTTATCGAGGGTGTGTTATCGATTTTTTAGATACACAAAATCATTCAAAACCCTCATTGCATTTGTCCATTCATTCATTCATTCATTCATTCATTCATAAAACATTCCCATTTCACTCAGAATGTCAATTTCATGATGTTCTCAACTGTAGGCCTATACATTAACCCTTTCCCAAACAAGACCTGGTTTTGAAGTCCCTAATAGAAAAGTCTTGGGAAAATATTGAGACAAAAGAAGAAACTGCTGATAACCAGCAGTTTCTCCTTTTGTCTTAATATTTTCTGTGCCATAATTTACAAGAATCCTTTCTTTAATAACATCAATTTTGTCATTTCAAGCAGTTTTTGAAGTGGATGACCCAAAATGTTTGCCGTTTGGGAAAGGGTTGAAATCACATCTGGTCAACTGAAGACAACAATGACCCTGTGAAAACCCCGTGACTTTGAAGCCAACAAATTGCGACAGATAAATGAGCCGAGATCTGGAAAAACGTCCCTTTAAGCATTTTTAGAAATTGAGTTTGAAGATCAGCCTGTTGTCAAATGCAGTCCAATATGTATCCATGCTGCTCTCTGTAAGTTACTACGGGTCATGAAGAAGCAATTAGAGAACAACTTGGATCCTGATCAGACTGTGCGTATGCACAGGCTGATCTGGATCTATGTTGGGCTCAAAAGCCTTAAGGGACGTTTTTCCAGATCCTGGCTCAAATGGTTGCAGCAAAGCATAATATTCTCATTTTTATGCCCAAACATCGAAAGATCAGGGGTATATTGTTTTACTCATGTCTGTCTGCACACCTGTCTGTCTTTCCGAAAACTTAACATTTGCCTTTTCTCCAAAAGTATGTAACATACAAAGCTCAAATTTGGCATGTGGCTTTCTTTCAATGATATCTATCTGTTTCATGTAATTTTACCTTCCTCAAGGTTATTTGTTAACCCTCATCAACCCTTTACATGAAAACTTAACATTTTAGAAAAATAGCCATTTTGGGGGCATTCATGTTTCACAAACACATCTTGTTTTCATATCTAAGCTCCAAAGAAAATTTTTGGACAACAAAGTGGAAAATGTACTTAAAGTTGTGCCTGCAGAGACATAGCTAAAGGTTCCTCAGAACATTTTCTTTGAATAGCCATTGGCTCTGTCTCTGTATTTCCATACCATAGTATTGATCTATTGCACTTAGCCCTTTTTATGATTAAACAATTTTAGTCTAGCTTTCAAACATGCATTAACTTCCATTATATACCACAGGATCGTAAGCAGGGGCCATTACTGTGAGAAAGATGCTGCATATGCTGTAAAAGAAATGCTCACTGCTGTCAAGGTAGGTAGTTTAAATATGTAACAACAGCTCTGATTGGCTAGAGAGTTTAATGGAAGATGTAACCTCACATCTGATTGGTTATTGTGAGAAAGATGCTGCATATGCTGTAAAAGAAATTCTCACAGCAGTCGTGTAGGTAGTTTCACCTTTTATACCTCCCCGAATGATTTAGGGGGTATATGGGAGTCAGCTTAAGGGTCTGTCCATTGGTTGGTCTGTCTGTTGCTATTTTGTACGCTCCATTTCTCATGAACTAACGAACTAATTTTATTCAAACTTCACATGTGAACTCATTACCAAGTAAAGATGTGCATATCATATTTTACTAAGTTCTATTAATTACGACCTTTTTAGTGAATTTCCTTGTCTGCTCAATTTCTCAGTAATTGATGGATGGATTTCATTCAAATTACACAGATAGGCTTGATAAAGTTCTCTCAAATAAGTGCATATCAAATTTTCTGCCAGAGTTATGACTCTTTGTTGAAAATGTCATTTCTTAACCCTTTCCCAAACAACATAATTTTGGGGTTGTCCTTTTTAAAAGCTGCTGCAGATAACAAAATTACTATTAAAAAGTGGGGGCTTTGTGTACAGTAAAGCACAGAAAATATTGAGACAAAAGAAGAAACTGCTGGTTATCAGCAGTTTCTTCTTTTGTCTCAATGTTTTCCCAAGCCTTTTCTAATAGGGACGTCAAAACAAGGTCTTGTTTGGGAAAGGGTTAACATGTTTTTGGACAAGGCGCTGGGGGGGTGTCCTCAAAATATGTTCGTCAATAGGTCATTTTTCTGATACAAATTAACCATGCTTTTTTTCTTTTTTTCAGCATTTACATGAAAATGGAATTGTCCACAGAGATTTAAAGGTAAAAACTTAGTTCAGTGTTTTACTTTGATGGAAACATAGTTCACCCCTAATGAGATTCATGAGATGTCAGACTTTTTCGAGTGTTATATTAAACATTTGGCGGTCCAAAGTATTTTTTCTCGTAACTCGTAACATGTCTGTAAATATTGGATACAATACCAATGTTTACAATGTCGCACGAAATATTCGGACATGGCACATACCTCACAAGGGATGGACTCTCCCTTATTGTTTTTATGAAACTCAAAAGCTCATCCTCTTGAGGTTTAAAGTTGTAGAAGGTAAGAATGCAGAATTAGAATTGGTTCGTTGGATTTCTTGTTCTATATCTAAATCTTTAGGGTAAAAATGACTGTTGCAGCTCAAAAATGAAAATTTAATTCTGTTGAAAATATGTTGAGATTTAATCAAGTAACATATTGTTACTATTATTTTCATTTCAGCCTGAAAATTTGCTGTACCAGAACTTATCACCAGATGCAAAGCTGAAATTAGGTAAAACTAATTATTTTTATGTGTGGTACATTATGTTCTGAAGTATATAAATTGTTTGCTGATTTGTTAAAAGCTTTCCAAATTGGCCAAGAATAAAAAAACTCAATCGTTTTTATACATATCAAATGAACTAATCATAGTCTTGTTTAAAATTGTAATTGCATGTTCTTTGTTTCTTTCTATTCTCTCAGAACCCATTTTTGTCAGGAAAGTCAAAATCAGTCATTGTTTGTGATAGGGAAAAGTATATTTCACTTCTCTCATTTATCACATCCTTTAAAGTTTGAATATTCAAAAGATTTGAAATTTGGACCATCAGTATCAATTTCATGTTTTGATCAGGTTTTAAGTTTCTGTATTTATTGGGCCCGGTAATTGGGCATTTACTTTGAAACTTAATTCCCATAAATTCCTGCATTTCAGCTGATTTTGGTCTATCTAAGATGATAGAACCACAGATGAAGATTAACACAGTTTGTGGAACACCAGGATATTGTGGTATGTGGCCTTGATCTTATTATACCCCCCAAATTGAATTTGGGGGGTATATAGGAGTCAGGTTGTCAGTCTGTCTGTTGGTCTGTCTGTTGGTCCGTCTGTTGATTTTTTCTTTAAACATCTTCTCCTCCTCAACCAACAGGCCAATTCTTACCAAACTTGGCAGGAATGTTCCTTGGATGACCCTTTTCAAAACTTGTTCGTGAAATTTTGATTCGTCAAAAATTGTGGGCGTGGCAGGGCGGGGCTTATCAGACTTAGAGAAATCATGTGAAAAATCTTTAAAAATCAATTATTAGTCCAATTTGAACCAAACTTGGCAGTACTGACCCTTGAGTGATTATATTCAATGTATGCTCATCATTTTTTCATTCGCCAAAAAATGTGGGCGTGGCAGGGCGGGGCTTATCCGACTTCGAGAAATCGTTAGATAATTCTTCAAAAATCTTCTCCTCCTCAACCACTGGGCCAATTCTTACCAAACTTGGCAGGAATGTTCCTTGGGTGACCCTTTTCAAAATTTGTTCGTGAATTTGTGATTCGTCAAAAATTGTGGGCGTGGCAGGGCGGGGCTTATCGGACTTAGAGAAATCATGTGAAAAATCTTTAAAAATCAATTATTAGTCCAATTTGAACCAAACTTGGCAGGAATGACCCTTGAGTGATTATATTAAAAGTATGCTCATGATTTTTTCATTCGCCAAAAAATGTGGGCGTGGCAGGGCGGGGCTTATCCGACTTCGAGAAATCGTTAGATAATTCTTCAAAAATCTTCTCCTCCTTAACCACTGGGCCAATTCTTACTAAACTTGGCAGGAATGTTCCTTGGGTAACCCTTTTCAAAACTTGTTCGTGAATTTTTGATTTGTCAAAAATTGTGGGCGTGGCAGGGCGGGGCTTGTCGGACTTTGAGAAATCATGTGAAAAATCTTTGAAAATCAATTATTAGTCCAATTTGAACCAAACTTGGCAGGACTGACCCTTGAGTGAATATATTCAATGTATGCTCATCATTTTTTCATTCGCCAAAAAATGTGGGCATGGCAGGGCGGGGCTTATCCGACTTCGAGAAATCGTTAGATAATTCTTCAAAAATTTTCTCCTCCTCAACCACTGGGCCAATTCTTACCAAACTTGGCAGGAATGTTCCTTGGGTGACCCTTTTCAAAACTTGTTCGTGAATTTTTTATTCGTCAAAAATTGTGGGAGTGGCAGGGCGGGGCTTATCAGACTTAGAGAAATCATGTGAAAATTTTTTAAAAATCAATTATCAGGCCAATTTGAACCAAACTTGGCAGGAATGACCCTTGATTGATTATATTCAATGTATGCTCATGATTTTTTCATTCGCCTAAAAATGTTGGCGTGGCAGGGCGGGGCTTATCCGACTTCGAGAAATCGTTAGATAATTCTTCAAAAATTTTCTCCTCCTCAACCACTGGGCCAATTCTTACCAAACTTGGCAGGAATGTTCCTTGGGTGACCCTTTTCAAAACTTGTTCGTGAATTTTTGATTCGTCAAAAATTGTGTGAGTGGCATGGCGGGGCTTATAGGACTTAGAGAAATCATGTGAAATTTTTTTAAAAATCAATTATCATGCCAATTTGAACCAAACTTGGCAGCAATGACCCTTGAGTGATTATAATTCGTCCATTGATAGCCAAAAGGGCTTATCCGACATTTTGGCCAAAAATGACTTTTTGTCATGAATCACTTTATTCTAATGTTATCTAGCTGTCAAAAAAATATTGAGGTATAGTTCCTATAAAAAAATGTGTAAAAAATTATTGCAAACAAAATCCTTGTCAGACAATTTGTAATTTTATCTCCTGCCAAAAGGGCTTATCCTCAGTATGGATACTGCCAAAAGGGCGCATCCGTCAGAATTCATGCTGATAAGCCCTTTTAGTCCGAGATGTTTATTGGTACAGTTTTACACAATTTAATCTCATTTATCTGATGATCAATTGAATTCATATTCAGTACATGGTGTAGTACAAAAAACATTAGTTTTCTTTACAATGACCATGAAAATAAAGGTCAAGTGATTTACAGATTACTATTCCAAACATAGTAAAGGAGATATTTCTATGGCAGATTTTTATCATACTGATTATTAAATGATGTTTTGTTTTATTTATGAGTTAGTTAATATCCAAATTAATTATTTACATGACGAATGGAAGCAAAACTGCGATTTTTAGCAACGAAAAATAAATTCAATAAGGTGCATGCGGTTTGCTTGTTTTTGAGCCCTTTTGGCAGTAAAATATAAAGTACAATAATTAAAGGATTTCTAAATTTACAATCATATGATTGGTTAATTGCATAATATTAGATTGACCGAATGATATTATAAGTAACAATCAGTGCTGTAAAATATGCCGTACAACTGCTTCCTTGAATGTTCAATGTGCAGATAAGCCCTTTTGGCCGCAATGTTTATACATTTTTCTACCATTACAGTTATTGCCTCAGACTGGCCAGATGAAGGGATGCATAAAGATAACTACTCTTTTTATTTCATTAATGTATCGGAGTAAGAACATTATTCGATAACTTACTTGACATTCTTACAATGATAATGTCAATGCATATTATTCTTCTTAGCTCTGAAAAATTATCTGAAAAAATATTGGTGGAATATGATTCTAATACTTTTATTATATTCATATCAATATCTTCAACAAACGAATTTATTTTGAGAACTTCAATTGACTAAATGACTTTGCAAATTGTCAATATCATTGCATAGCGTCTTTTGTTTTATCTGCGTGACAATCATTGATTGATGAACAAACTGTCAAAGATAAAAACATAAAACAACAACAAAAAATCAGCCTCATCTTTCAACTCAATTAGAAGCCATAGAACGCACAAGTGTGCCTAACAATGTCCAATGTGGGTCTTCAAATGCTAAAAGGACACTTCCAGAGCCAGACATATCGTCGGCGTTAATGCAAAACCTTGTATCTAGATTTTGGAAGGTTTTGAAGGGGAGGTAATTTAATAACTTTTCCGAAACTAGAAGGTTTTACTTGAAATTCGGACATATTGTTACCATTTAATGACTTTGTGTCATTGATACTGATAGGTAAAAATTTCCAAAAAAACGTGCTAGAATTTTCTAAAATGCACATTTTACTTTGAAAATAAAAAAAAAAGAAATAAATAAATGTGACGTACAATGTTTTGCATTTACAACACCGATGATATGCGAAACCAATTATGAAGAGATGGAATCAACGCCTCCCAAGAAAATGAGAATGTTGAAACTATGTCACCTGATGATGACAGTTAAAATGACAAAGTTTGACATCGATCCATCTACATGCAAGGTTAGTGACATGGGTGAAAGTTACAAACTACCAACATCAGAAGATAGACGACTGTTCGGGCCCTGGCAGAAGAAAGGGCAAACAAAATGTGCCCGGAAAAGAATAAGGCCAGCAAGCAAAGATGAGTCAAGAAAGAATACATACAAACGCAGAGTCCTGAAAGAAAACAGAAAAAGAAACAAGAGTGATCAATTAAGAAATGCAATCAATAAAGGCAAGGCTGAAAACACTGTACAGTCTCTAATAAAGACATTGGCAGAGGCTAGAATTACCAGTCTTTTAACGGGTAATGGTCCCCAGCGTAAAGCTAATATCCAGATGGAAACTGCTTTTTCAATGCTATCATTCAACAGAGTAACGAGGACATTAGGGTTACTTAGCCCAGATCTGATCACCCTAAAGCACACAAATAAGATTACATTCAATTTCTTCCAGAAAGAATTGCCGTTTTCAGAAAAGTATGACAAAATACGTTTCTATCCGATGAAAGAGGGGCTGTGTTGACTCATATTGAATCATTGCCGACCTCAGTTCCTCATGTAATTCTTTATTCTGATTGCTGTTCTGGTCAAAACAGAAACCATTATCTTGCTTCGTGTTTACTCTATACAGCTTACAGTCACCAAACATCAATATGTACCCGTTATTAGGCAAAAATATCCTGAGTTCGGTGTACACAGATTGAATGTGATTCAATGCTTTCAGCCATTGAACATGCAAGGAAAACACTTGCACCAGATAAATGGGACACTATTTTGCAAATGGCAAGGTGTAACAATCTCTATACTGTCATATTCATGAGACTTAATATTTCTATTTGAAAACTTATACAAAAAGCAACATAAAAAAGTAAAACTGAGCACATATTGCACAAAGGTCAACTGGGTGCTAGTAAAGGTATTGAAAGTAGACAGAAAACGTCTGTACAAGATTTTGTACTAGTACAGTTTTGCTCAGGAAGATGAACGCATTAAAATGTTAGGAGGGCATTGACGCAGATTCAGTAAATACCTATCAAGAACACCTAAAGGTAGATCATTTCTTCGGTAAAGAAGAAACGAACTTTGGACCTGTGTAAGGGATACATTATTCTGCAAATGTACTGGCCCTTTTATTAAAAAAAATCCTTCCGAGTAACCATGCGATTTTAAAATGTGACCCATGCTAGGTTGTCTGGGGGGGAGGTTTCGTAAAAAAATATTGAAGAAATATCGCTTTGAATGCTCAACCTGCGTAGCTAGATTATTTCTGTCCAAAGAAATTTCAAATGAAGTTCATTTAGTCCTTTTAGGTCAAATCTGTATATAATTGGCTAACCCGCTTTTTATGTTTATAGTAACATGATTATATGGGAAGCTAGTGGACCTTGATAGATATTGAAACATATCAGCGCTAAAAATCCTTTCTTTTTGGCCCTAGATAATACAATGCACCACACAACAATGCAAATTCTGACTGTTCCCATGTTGTTCTGATCCCAGTAGAACCTAGTATTGGCCCATTTAAGGATAGGCTGTCATTCCCAGATGCCGTAGAGGAAAAAGTCGGTACTGACGAGGAAAACATTTAAACTTCAACTTAAGCCCAGAAACACAACCAGACAATGATTAGTTATGAAAAGTATACTGCATAGTAGTGATTGCAACAAATTAAATGGTTGAAATGCAATGTTTCAAATTCAATCATTTACTGATAAGTCTTTTTGGCTCTAAAATGGTGCCTTAAATTCGGCAGCAAAAAGGGCTTATCAGCAAAAGTTGCCAAATATGGCAATAATTATTAACGCATTAACTCCATAATTGAAGGACAACTAGTTGGCACATAACTTAAATGAAATAATGACATTAATGAAATAATGACATTCGGTAGATGAGGTCATTAAAGCTGATTTGATATAAAAGCTCAAAAACTTTAAACCTGTTTTTCTCAAAACTATAAAAAGTGCGGATAAGCCCTTTTGGCTATCAATGGACGAATTATTCAATGTATGCTCATGATTTTTTCATTCGCCAAAAAATGTGGGCGTGGCAGGGCGGGGCTTATCCGACTTCGAGAAATCGTTAGATAATTCTTCAAAAATCGTCTCCTCCTTAACCACTGTGCCAATTCTTACTAAACTTGGCAGGAATGTTCCTTGGATGACCCTTTTCAAAACTTGTTCGTGAATTTTTGATTTGTCAAAAATTGTGGGCGTGGCAGGGCGGGGCTTGTCGGACTTCGAGAAATCATGTGAAAAATCTTTAAAAATCAATTATTTGGCCAATTTGAACCAAACTTGACAGGACTTACGCTTGGGTGATTCTATTCAATGTATGCTCATGATTTTTTCATTTGCCAAAAAATGTTGGCATGGCAGGGCGGGGCTTATCCGACTTCGAGAAATCGTTAGATAATTCTTCAAAAATCTTCTCTTCCTTAACCACTGTGCCAATTCCTAATAAAGGGGGGTCTCATTTGCGCCCACGCACATATTTTCTTGTAACTTTACTCATAGAATGCCCCTGACCTATGAACTACAAAAATATATTCCTTTTACTCAAAGAGTGCATATAGGCCTATACGCGGCACCTTAAAGTGTTCCCGGTTTTCATTGATACCCGTCTTACAAAAGCTCAATGTTGGCTGTCTAGTTTTGGTATAAATCCACAAGTTTTAATTAAAATAGCAAGAGTAGTCATTGTAGAAACTTTTGATACCAATACTGTTTGTACCAACATGCGCAAAAAAATCTTAGAGATTAATTTAGTCAGAAATTGTCAGAAAAATAGCCCAGAAATTTTCAAAACGTAAATTTCAATCAATTTTTTGTCGAGCCCGCTTGCGGTGAGCTTGACATAGTTGTCACAATGGCGGTTCGGTGTATGTGCGTTAGTGCGTGCGTGCGTTAGTGCGTGCGTTAGTGCGTGCGTGCGTTAGTGCGTGCGTCCGTCCGGATGGAGCTTGTCCGGGCCATAACTTCACCATGGATGGAGGGATTCAGAAATAACTTGGCACAAATGTCAAGCTCAGTAAGGCGGAGTGTCGCGTGCAAGAACCAGATTCCAAGCTCAAAGGTCAAGGTCAAACTTGGAGGTCAAATGTCAAAAATGAGAAGATTTTTGCTTGTCCGGGCCATAACTTCACCATGGATGGAGGGATTCAGAAATAACTTGGCACAAATGTCAAGGTCAGTAAGGCAGAGTGTCGCGTGCAAGAACCAGATTCCAAGCTCAAAGGTCAAGGTCAAACTTGGAGGTCAAATGTCAAAAATGAGATGATTTTTGCTTGTCCGGGCCATAACTTCACCATGGATGGAGGGATTCAGAAATAACTTGGCACAAATGTCAAGCTCAGTAAGGCAGAGTGTCGCGTGCAAGAACCAGATTCCAAGCTCAAAGGTCAAGGTCAAACTTGGAGGTCAAATGTCAAAAATGAGATGATTTTTGCTTGTCCGGGCCATAACTTCACCATGGATGGAGGGATTCAGAAATAACTTGGCACAAATGTCAAGCTCAGTAAGGCGGAGTGTCGCGTGCAAAAACCAGATTCCAAGCTCAAAGGTCAAGGTCAAACTTGGAGGTCAAATGTCAAAAATGAGATGATTTTTGCTTGTCCGGGCCATAACTTCACCATGGATGGAGGGATTCAGAAATAACTTGGCACAAATGTCAAGCTCAGTAAGATGGAGTGTCGCGTGCAAGAACCAGGTTCCAAGATGAAAGGTCAAGGTCAAACTTTGAGGTCAAATGTAAAAAATGAGTTGATTTTTGCTTGTCCGGGCCATTCCTTAATTTGGCACAAATATTCTTTGGATGGCCCTCTACCAAGATTGTTCAAATTATCTCAATCCGTAAAAAACATGGCCACGTACAGCTACGTGCAGCTAATTTTCGTACTTCTCAGAATGTTCAAATTATTCCGATCCGTACAAAAAATGGGTGCCAGGGGGCATGGCTTATTTTCCTTATATGTGACCCGTCGCGCTAAAAGGGACCTTATCGGATTTGTGAAAAGTATCGACCCTAGTCCGTCTGCGCAGTCCGCGCAGCCTGACTAGGGTCGAAACTTTTCACGTTTAAGTATTTTCTGAATCTAGAATGTTTTCTCTACCTTACAATATTTTCGTTTTCCAAATACGACATCGGATGGACTTCTGCTTGGTCTGGTATATTTCTCGGAATTTGGTTTTATGGACTTAGCATAAGGTCCCTTTTAGCGTGACGGGTCACATATGTATACTCAAATTAATCCATTCTGGTATCTCGTTATAAATACATAGACATGTAATATTTTGTGAACAATAAACTGTCTCACCATGATCCCCATCATTCCAACTTATTTTGTCCCCACTTTTACAACGCCATTGTAATGACAGCTGTAGACATAGGTATGGTCTTCTTTCTTCAAAATGAGCGGGCTCGACATGTTGCCCTTCGGCATCTAGTTTTTGTATGTTCCCATCTTTGTCAACCTATGAAATTGATAGGAAAGTTGGCCATAAATGTCCCCTGTTTGTATGCAAAATTTGGTGAAAATTTGAAGCCGGTTACATTGTCGAATAATGAGAATTGTGAACAACGGCACCTGAAGATGCTCCCGGATTTCAAAGGTACCTGTCTAGCAAAACCCCAATTTTGCTTACCTAGTTTTGATATCAGTCCCACATTTTAAATCAGAATAGCAAGAGGAGTCACTGTAGAACAATTTGGTACCAATATTGTTGATATCAACATGAACAAAAAAAATTCTCAGAAATTTATTTAGTCAGAAATTGTCAGAAAAATAGCCGAGAAATTTTCAAAACCTAAAATTCTATTATATTTTTTGTGTGTTCCCGTCTTTGTCAACCTATGAAATCGATAAGAAAATTTGCCATATATGTCCCCTGTTTGCATGCAAAATTTGATGAAAATTGGAAACCGGTAACGTTGTCAAATAGTGAAAAACGACACCTTAAGATGCTCCCGGATTTTAATGGTTCCCGTCTAGCAAAAGCTTACCTAGTTTTGATATCAGTCCCAAATTTTAAATCAGAATAGCAAGAGGAGTCATTGTAAAACATTTTGGTACCAACATTGTTGATACCAACATGAACAAAAAATTCTCAGAAATTTATTTATTCAGAAAAATAGCCTAGAAATTTTCAAAACCTAAAATTCTATCAATTTTTTTTTATGTTCCCCTCTTTGTCCACCTATGAAATCGATAAGAAAATTTGCCATATATGTCCCCTGTTTGTAAGCAAAATTTGGTGAAAATTTGAAACCGGTAACGTTGTCAAATAATGAGAATTGTGAACAATGGCACCTAAAGATGTTCCCGGATTTCAATGGTTCCCGTCTAACAAAAGTCCAATGTTGCTTATCTAGTTTTGATATCAGTCCCAAATTTTAAATCAGAATAATAAGAAGATTTATTGTAGAACATGTAGAACATTTTCAGACCAATATTTTTGTCGAGCCCGCTTGCGGTGAGCTCGACATAGTTGTCACAATGGCGGTTCGGTGTATGTGCGTTAGTGCGTTAGTGCGTTAGTGCGTCCGTCCGGATGGAGCTTGTCCGGGCCATAACTTCACCATGGATGGAGGGATTCAGAAATAACTTGGCACAAATGTCAAGCTCAGTAAGGCGGAGTGTCGCGTGCAAGAACCAGATTCCAAGCTCAAAGGTCAAGGTCAAACTTGGAGGTCAAATGTCAAAAATGAGAAGATTTTTGCTTGTCCGGGCCATAACTTCACCATGGATGGAGGGATTCAGAAATAACTTGGCACAAATGTCAAGCTCAGTAAGGCAGAGTGTCGCGTGCAAGAACCAGATTCCAAGCTCAAAGGTCAAGGTCAAACTTGGAGGTCAAATGTCAAAAATGAGATGATTTTTGCTTGTCCGGGCCATAACTTCACCATGGATGGAGGGATTCAGAAATAACTTGGCACAAATGTCAAGCTCAGTAAGGCGGAGTGTCGCGTGCAAGAACCAGATTCCAAGCTCAAAGGTCAAGGTCAAACTTGGAGGTCAAATGTCAAAAATGAGATGATTTTTGCTTGTCCGGGCCATAACTTCACCATGGATGGAGGGATTCAGAAATAACTTGGCACAAATGTCAAGCTCAGTAAGGCGGAGTGTCGCGTGCAAGAACCAGATTCCAAGATGAAAGGTCAAGGTCAAACTTTGAGGTCAAATGTAAAAAATGAGTTGATTTTTGCTTGTCCGGGCCATTCCTTAACTTGGCACAAATGTCAAGCTCAGTAAGGCAGAGTGTCGCGTGCAAGAACCAGATTCCAAGCTCAAAGGTCAAGGTCAAACCAAACGCCATTGTAATGACAGCTGTAGACATAGGTATGGTCTTCTTTCTTCAAAATGAGCGGGCTCGACATGTTGCCCTTCGGCATCTAGTTAATAGCAACATGCCAATAATTTCTCAGACATATATTTAGTCAGAAATTGACAGAAAAACAAGCTAGAAAATTATATGAAACCTAACATTCAATCAAACGTTTTTGTATGTTCCCGTCTCTGTCAACCTATGGAATTAATAAGAAGGTTGGTCATATATGTTCCCTGTTTGCATGCAAGATTTGATGAAAATTTGGAACCGGTAACATTGTCAAATTATAAAAATTGTGAACAACAGCACCTTAAAATGCTCCTGGATTTCAATGGTACCCGTCTAGCAAAAGCCCAATTTTGCTTACCTAGTTTTGATATCAGTCCCAAACTTTAAATCAGAATAGCAAGAGGGGTCATAGAAGAACATTTTGGTACCAACAATGCTGATGCCAACATGCAAAAAAAATCTCAGAAATTTATTTGGTCAGGAATTGTCAGAAAAAAAGTTGCGAAATTTTCAAAACCTTCAATTCAAATAATTCTATTTGTATGTTCCCGTCTTTGTCAACCTATGAAATTGATAAAAAGGTTAGCCATATATGTCTCCTAGTCATATGCAGAATTTAGTGAAAATTTGAAACTGGTAACATTGTCAAATAATGAGAATTGTGAACAACGGCACCTTAAAATGCTCCCGGATTTTAATGGTACCTGTCTAGCAAAAGCTCAGTATTGCCTACATAGTATTGATATCAGTCCCCAATTTTAAATCAAAATAGCAAGAGGAGTCATTGTACAACATTTTTGTATCAATATTGTTGATAAAAACATGCGAAAATGATGCATGTTCTTCTCAAATCTGAGATTAATTATCAAAAAGTTAATAAGTCAACAAAGCAGTGGCTAGTTCATCATTACAATAGATATATTAGCAATTTTGCATTGAAAGGCACAATTAATGTACAATAAACACTGATTTTGTGTTCTTTTTATTATCTTGAGCAGTGTAGTAAAGAAAAAATGTTGGTATTCTAATATCTGTGCGAAAATACTCTTATAAGGGTCCAGCACTGTAACCGGAAGAAGAAGAAAGTAGTCTAAGTGCTGATAAGCCACAAAGGAAAGTTAAAAAGGGTGACATAATAGATTAGATATGTAACATTATGCATCTCCTTTATTTTTCATCCCCACATTTTATAATTAACTCCGCTGTTTGGGATTTTTTCTTCCATTATATTATTGGTGGGTAGGGTATGACAATGTGCCCATTATTCTTTAAAATCATGTTTTTTGCGTTAAAAAAGCTAAAGATAATGCCATGTATAAGTTGGTTATGATAAATAAAGACACAACAAAGCATAATGAGCTATTTACAAATGTATATGAAAATAATTAAGTAAAATCTTAGATTGTACATTCTTAGAAATCTGGACCCTTTACACTTAAATTCAAAAACAACACTGTTACCGGTTTTATTTTTTCATCATATTTTACCATAAGCATGGGCATATATAAGGGCAATTTTAATGTAAATTTCATAGGTTGACAAAAACTGGAACTAGGTGAAATTAAGACCTAAATTTGGTCGAAATATTAAAAAACTAAGAAATTTGGCGATGAGGTCATACAAAATCTTTTAGAAAATTGTTTTTTTGTTGAGTAATATATACTATTCTGGTTTATACACGATGAGAAATTATTAGACATTATTTTTGGGGACAATTTGGCTCGAATACAACAAAGCTGGGTGTATATGGCCTCTTTAAGTTAGGATACCCCCATTTTTTAAGCAAAAATCTTAAAATTCTTAGAAAATAATTTCCAGAATAGATTTTTAAAAAATATTTCGGGAATAAGGCCGTAATAAAGAATACTAACTTCATACCAAATTTCATGAAATTCCGAGCGTGGGCACAACCCTATGGGAATTTCTGATAGGGTGAGACCCCCCCCCCCCCCCCTTTGGCAGGAATGTTCCTTGGGTGACCCTTTTCAAAACTTGTTCATGAAATTTTGATTCGTCATAAATTGTGGGCGTGACAGGGCGGGGCTTATCAGACTTAGAGAAATCATGTGAAAAATCTTTAAAAATCAATTTTTAGGCCAATTTGACAGGAATGACCCTTGAGTGATTGTATTCAATGTATGGTCATGATTTTTTCATTCGCCAAAAAATGTTGGCGTGGCAGGGCGGGGCTTATCTGACTTCGAGAAATTGTTAGATAATTCTTCAAAAAAACTCTTCTCCTTAACCACTGTGCCAATTCTTACTAAACTTGGCAGGAATGTTCCTTGGGTGACCCTTTTCAAAACTTTTTCTAGAATTTTTGATTTGTCAAAAATTGTGGGTGTGGCAGGGCGGGGCTTATTGGACTTAGAGAAATCATGTGAAAATTCTTTAAAAATCAATTATTGCACCATTTTGAATTAAAGTTGGCACTAATGTCCCTTGATCGATTGTATGCAACGTATGTTCATGAATTTTTGATTCGTCAAAAAATGTGGGTGTGGCAGGGCGGGGCTAATCCGACTTCGAGAAATTGTCAGATAATTCTTCAAAAATCTTCTCCTCCTTAACCACTGAGCCAATTCTTACCAAACTTGGCAGGAATGTTCCTTGGGTGACTCTTTTCAAAACTTGATCGGGAATTTTTGATTTGGTGTTTTGTTACCATAATTGGCAGGAATGTTCATTTGGTGACTTATTTCAAAATTTGTTAGTGAATTTTTGATTTGCAAAAAATGTGGTAATGGCAGGGCAGGGCTTATCAGACTTAACGAAATCATGAGAGAAATTCTTTAAAAAGCAATTATACGGTAAATTTGAACCAAATCTTACAGGAATGTACCTTTATTGACTGTCTTCAATACATGGTTGTGAATTTTTGGTTTATTGAAAAATATCAGCATGGTAGGGCTGGGCTTGGGGATTGTTTAATGAGCTATGTCCTTTTGTTGAAAATTTGTATTTTTTGCAACATTTACATGTGTTGTTTGGTCTGTTGATTTTTTGTTAGCTCTATTTTTCCAATTGAACAGCTCCCAGTTCAAATGAAATCAACTTCTCAAAATGCACAAAAAACTGCACTTTTGGGGGGTATGATCACTTTCAGTGATATTCTAGTTTTTGTTGACACCAAAAGACAAAATTAGTCAAACAATAGATGTGATGATGATTGTGACAAAATTAATTTTAACCCATTCCCACACATTTACTCTTTGACTCCCTACAAGATTATTGCTTTTGAAAACATTGTGGAAAATGAAGAAATTGCTTGTGATAGGCAATTTCTTCATTTCCCACAATGTTTTCCATCCAAAAATACATCAATATTTTAAATTTGATTCACTTGTCGTCTGCAACATCTTTGAATTTGGACCAGCCTAAAATTAAGCCGTTTGGTAAAGGGTTAATGGCTGAATTGGTTTGCATCATCTTCAGTTGATGTGTATTTTATTAAAAGCATGTCTATTCAATGAAATGTCTAGAAGCTATTCCAACGAAACACTTACCCTTTCTTAACCCATTATCACACAGTGACTCTTTAACTCCCCACAGAAAATTGGCTTTGGAAAACATTGTGGAAAATGAAGAAATTGCTTGTGACAAGCAATTCCTTCATTTCTCACAATATTTTCCAAACAAAAATACCAAACAATGAAAAAATTCTTTCTCTTTGAATTGTCGTCTGTAAAATCTTTGAGTTTAAACGAGTAAAAAAAATTGTCGTTTGGTAATGGGTTAAGTAACAAATAATTGACTGTCTAAGTTCAATGGTGTTGCAGACATCACATGCAATCTGACCATCAAAATAAACATTCTCCTTCATAGAGTGGAAAATAGTGAAGAAAAGGGAAAGATGTTGATAATCAACATTTTTTTTTCCTTTTTAGTGTGACTATTCGTAGAATAGGGGGCTATTCTATTCACCCGTGCATCGGTGTTAGTTTAATGCATTGGTTAAGTTTTCATGTACAAGTTTGTCAAATTTCTGTTTCTACAATTGCAATTGCTCTGAAACTTTGCAGATTTGGGACATTCAGAACTTTTCACTGTCCCACGCTCATAGTTGCCCTTGGCTGTCCAGAGACAGCTCTTGTTCTCAATATTTTCAAAGCTTTAACATGTTCTTTTATGTATGTCAAAAAGCTTCAGTTTTGAAAATGTTCAATAGACTTCAGATAAGTCATATATTGGTATGTTACTTCTATGATTTCAGCACCTGAGGTTGTTCGGGGACATTGTTATGATCACAGTGTGGATATGTGGAGCATAGGAGTTATAGCTTATATCCTGTAAGTTGAAAAATACCAAAACTTGTTTTATCCTTTCCAAAATAAAATTAGATCTTAATTCATGTGTAAATTTCTCCGTCCAGTTCAAATAGCATTGGATCTTCATTCATGACTGTGCATAATTCTTTATCCAAAATTTGTTATTGACTGTTTAAGGAAAGATTTTAACAGTACTCATGTGGGTTGTATACAACTGCAACATGGATTAGAAGTAATAAAGTTAGAGTGCCTATTAGGCTGTTATCTAGGGCTGCTCTTGTCATCACCACCATTAACCCTTTCCCAAACGACAAAATTTGAGGGTGATCCAATTTGAAAGCTGCTGCAAACGACAAAAAGGAAGATAATTAAGACATGATTTGTGTAAAATATGACATAGAAAATATTGAGACAAAAGGAGAAACTGCTGGTTATCAGCAGTTTCTTCTTTTAATTCAATGTTTCTCCAAGCCTTTTCTATTAGGGACGTCAAAACCAGTTCTTGTTTGGGAAAGGGTTAAAACCTTTTATCATTATCATACAGATTATGCTGATATGAACCATTTTGAGACAATGATGAACAACTTTAAGTCGTCGACATTAGTACAAGAAAATTATCAAAGGAGATAACTGAACCTTTTAACATATGGGTTTTGATGTCTCTCATATCTAGTTTGTGTAATATATCATAATTTATCGTACAGATTGTGTGGATATGAACCATTTTACGATGACGATGAACAACTCATGTACAAGAAGATTATTAAGGGAAATTATTAAACTTTTCCCATATTTTACCTTAATTTTAATGTCTATATTATCTTGTTGCTTTTAAACTAAACATTATTACTGCAGTTTGTTTTAAGCTACAGTTACAAGGTTTTGGTTGAAAGCAGCAATCTTTTTAAGTATTATTTACCGTACAGATTGTGTGGCTATGAACCATTTTACGATGACGATGAACGAATCATGTACATGAAGATTATCAATAGAGTTTATAAGCTCTACCATAAACAACACCTTAAATTTGTGTCCCAATTTCGCAAAAGTTTTTTCACCTATTATTACTACTTTGTGTTCTAGATTGTGTGGCTATGAACCATTTTACTATGACGATGAACGACTCATGTACAAGAAGATTATCAAGGGAAATAATCAAACTTTTCCCATATTTTACCTGAATTTTTATGTCTATGTTATCTTATTGCTTTTAAACTAAACCTCGTAATTGCAGCTTACTTTAGGCTGCAGTTATGAGGTTTTGGTTGAAAAGCAGCAATCTATTTTAGTATTATTTATCATGTACAGGTTGTGTGGCTATGAACCATTTTATGATGACGATGAACGAATCATGTACAAAAAGATTATCAAAGGAGATTACGAGTTTGATTCTCCGTACTGGGACAATATCACGGAAAATGCTAAGGTAAATTTTCAGACCAATTACTATCTCCAATGGGAGTTTAATAGTAAATTTAGCTGGTATTATGAGCCGAAGATTCACCCTACTGGGACAATATCACAGAAAATGCTAAGGTAAATTTTCTGACCAATTACTACCTCCAATTGGTGTTTAACCAATTACTGCATGGTGACTGCTTTTTGACTCCCTTGCAAGAAAAGGCTTAGGAAAACATTGTGGAAAATGAAGAAATTGCTTGTGACAAGCAATTTCTTCATTTTCTACAATTTTTTCTACGCCAAAATACCATCATTTTTTAATTTTGTTCACTTTAAATTGTTATCTGTAACATCTTTAAATTTGGAACAGTCCAAAATTTTGCTGTTCAGTAATGGGTAAATAGTAAATTTAGCTGGTATTATGAGCTGAAGACTCAGAAAAGATTTTGTGGTGGCTCTTGTCAGAGAAATACCAGGAATCCATGATTAGGTGCTACACCCAATGCAATTTGACTCAAATGTTGTTTGTTGTAATCTTGGAGAAGGGATACATCTTTATAAGGTGTTTATGCTCTAGCTTAATATCATTTATACCAATTGAGTCAGGTTATGTGAAAAGGACCTTAATAGCATTTGAAACCTGTATGGATCTAGATCAGTCTGTGCATCAGCTAGAACTTATTCATTTCCTGTAAGTGATAAACATGTATTTGTTGAAGTAATAGGTCATGTAGAAAGAACCGTCTCAGTGTTGAATCTAGAGGGGCCATGGTCAAATTGACCCCCTAAAATCCAAAATGGCCCCCTTCAGAAGGGAGTCTAGGCTCAGATGGCTCACTTAGGTCAAAATATCCTAAAGTCTTTTCTGAATGAAAACATGCAAATAATGTCTAAACTTGACTAAAAGACATATTACCCTATGATATATTGTTTATTCACATAACATTTAGTTATTCAATAATTTGTATAAGTATTTGTGTTGGATGCCCCCTCAACCAAGAGCTGGGGACCCAGTGGGCCCCCTTGAAGGCCAAGCTAGATTCAGCACTGCCATCTTCAACATTTTCTTCTTCATCATTGACAGGACTTCATCAGAAAACTTCTAACTGTTGACCCTAAAAAGCGACTGACAGCTAGTCGAGCCCTGGAACACAAATGGGTGAAGGGTTCTGCGGCCAGCGGTGAACACATGGAAGACGCCCAGACAAACATCAAGAAATTCAATGCTCGCAGGAAAATGAAGGTAGGCCAGGATTAATTGAAGTGTGAAGTGTATGGCTTAGTGCAAAACCATTGCAGCCTTTGTTCAAACCTTTGACTTTAGCATGTATACTGGCCCAAATTTAACCCTTTTCCAGACAACAAAAGTTTAGACTGCTTTACTCCAAAAGCTGCTGAAGACAACACAATTCACATTGATAAAAATGGACTTTGTGTAAAATATTGCAAAAAAATTATTGAGGGAAAGGAGAAATTTCTGATGATCAACAATTTCCCTTTTCTTTTTCCTACTAGGGACATGAAAACCTAGTCTTCTTTTGGAAAGGTTTAAAGCTGTTGAAGATGATCAAAGTTTCTGAAATACCAAAGTTTTCGAGTCACAGCATGGTAAATCATGAGTAAATTGTGAAAATGCTGGTCTTCGATAATTCTAATTTGAATCTCTGAATAGTTTTGTACTATGCCTCATGTGTATCGTAATAGGCTTTATTTCTTCTGTTTATCCTTATTTCGTTTTTTCTGTGGTTTGAGTTTTATTTATTTTGTTTCTATGAAATCAATTGTACTTCTGAGGACTTTGCACAACAAATTTAAATGCACTGTTTGTGTTTGTAAAATGCACATAGAATGTAATGGTGACTTGCCTTAGCTCTATATTCTGTTCTAATTAAATTCATTCATGCATGTTTCCTCTTTTGAAATCATATTTTACATGCCAACACCATATCACTTTAAAGTTTGTGACAGTTTTCAATAAAGGCTTTTCTGGAAAATATGCTAATGCTTTAACAATATTTACAGAATAAGAACAATGATTACTAACTTTGGTGCAAGACTCTTTCATTCATATATATATAGAAAATAGACATTTTGTTGTTATTTTTCTCTTCTTTTCTTAGTGATAATGCCATTATGATAACCATTACAAAGATTCCCAAAGAGATTTTCATCAACTGGTAATATCTGCGACACTTTATTGTTTGAGGAATTTTGAGGATAACATGAAATTGCAAAGATGAAAATTGCAAATTATGAAATTAATATTTGTCATCTAAATTCTATCTTTGATTAATATTATGTACAATTGTTGAATTCCCAATTTCCATAAACAAATGTGTACATTTGATATTACCAGGTATTGTGATTTCAACTCTCCATTGATTTTCAAGTTGGCGGGAGGTCAAAACTTCGTAACTCCAGCTTTTTCAAGCTGTAGTTACGAGGTTTTGATCTCCTACCAACATTTTGTAATGCTTTTCCCTGTCAATAGATGTTAGGCATAATTTTCCCAGTCTTATGTTGAGTCTGTCTTCAAAATTTTAGAATGCCCAATATAACCCCGACATTGGCCCCTTTTTTGTCCCTCCCAATGAGGACATCGCAGAAGAGGAAGGGATCGTCGAGGAAAACGAGCTACAGATGGAAGAACTTGTCCCCCAAATTCCGGAGACAGTAGAACCACAAATAGAGACAGACGAGCCTGAAAAAGGTGGTATGGAGACGGAAAATACCGAGCCTGAACAAGTACAAGAAGAAAATGATACTATCGACCAACAAGAGGCTGACATTGATGAGAAAAATGATGCTGCTGAAAATGAGACAGACCAAAATGAGCAAATGGAGGGCCAAGATGGTGATGTAGTTAATGAAGCAGTGCCTGAAGATGCTGAAAATGAAGACTTGTCTCAAAAAGAGGCAGAAAAAGAGGCGGTACCTGAGGCTATTGGTCAGCCAGAGATGTAAAAAAGGTGTGACTAACTAGGTGATGTTTATCGTGTGCTATACATTATACATTCCTGCCCGCCTTCACCCCCTCATTCATGAGTGATGTCTGTTTATACGCTAGTTTCACATCACCTCTCACTACCTATATGTTTCTAATCTATCCAGTTTACTCAAGAAAAAGCATACATGTATGAATAATAGGACTGTTTTGTTATGAAGATGAATGCAAATCTTTTAAAAGGTGTAAAAATTAGTTTTAAGATTTCAAAGTTCTAAAAATACCTCCAGTTATTTTTTGACATTTTCAGAGAGAAGCTATTGTAATATTTGCTTTTAAAATCCCAGTAAAGTTATTTTGAATATAATGTCTGTATTTCATTTATTTTGAAATTACATACAAGAAAATTGCTGTTGAAGGGGTCCGTCTATAAACAACATGTTCCCATAAGTATTTTCAGAGCATTATTAAATTCTCTGTTATTGGAGTGATTGGTAGACAAATTTAATTTGCACTTTTTGATCAACTTAACATATGTAAGGATGTCTTGTGTTGTTTGCTTTCAAATTGAATACATGTGTAGTAGAAAACGGTTGATATCTTTCAATTCAATTATTCAAACGGCAATTTGCATAAGATAATACAAACCTTGCTCAAACTTTAATTTTATAAGATACACATGATGGTGGTTCGAATGTTTCCTATTGAAGAATTTAAAGACACTGGCAAATCTGGCTGACCAACGGCTAATCAGGACACAACTCTACTGTACCTACACAAGACAAGTTTATTTCTCAATAAATCCTAGATGGTTCCACCTTCAACAGCGATAAACCATGATGTCTATCTATGACCAATGCCCTTGTATTTGCAATAAAAGTTATGTTAAACTTAAACAGTCATACAGTTTGAAATGTTAATAATGTACACTGTATTTTTTTGCTCCCATATTGAAAGATTGAGGCATATTGTTTTACTGGGATCTGTCTGTCTGTCTGAAAACTTGAATGTGAAAACTTTTTTGCGTGGCGTTAGTGTTCTACAAACACATCTTGTTTTCTATTTTGTATATGTATGTAAAAGGCTGCAACCAAACACAATGCTTAAAACTGTGTCAATGACACATATCTATACCAAGTTATTTCCCTTTGTTTAATTATGCAGGTTTTTTTATCGTTGGTTGTGGGAAAGGTTGAAGTGTGGATTCTTGAAAATGATAACACTTAATGGGGAATGGGGCTTCAGAGTTTTTCATAAGTTTATTTTAATGTCAGTAATTTGATTTTAACAGGGCTCAGTTTGTTTTCATGTTGACTCGGATAGAGTATTTAAAGTGCATTGTATTGTGCATGCTACTTATTGTTATATCACAGTGCAATCATAATAATTTTGTTATGATCACTCTTTTAATTTAAAAAAAAATGAAGACCATCCGGTATATCATGGTTAAATATTGACCAGGGTTGGGCTGCCTTTACCCATTACCTCACAGTGACACCTTTTGATGCCCTACAAGATAAAGGCTTTGGAAAACATTGTGGAAAACGAAGAAATTGCTTGTGACAAGCAATTTCTTCATTTCCCACAATGTTTTCTACCCCAAAAGTCGTAAAATTTTGAAATTCCATCACATTAAAATTGTTGTCTGCAGCTTCTTTCAATTTGGCCAACCTTAAAATTTTGTCGTTTGGTAATGGGTTAATAAATTTTGGTGTCTTGATAATACATGTATTGTATACAATCATGTGGCATTGGAATCACTCATGTTTCATCTCATAATCAGTCACATTCACTAACTGTCTTAGTTTGCTAACTTAGAAACCACTTCCAATGCAAATCATCTTCTTTACAGGTTTATACAATTTTCAACTCATAATATCATAATTAATACTTTGTCGTCTGCAACTCAGTTTGGACTAGTCTGAAATATTGTGAATTCTTCTGCAGACCACAGCCGAGCCCGCATAGCTCAGTCGGTTACTTCGGAGTCTGTCAATCCATGGGTCTCAAGTTCGAACCCCGGCTTGGCCAGTATCCATTCTGACATTTGACAAAAGTCATTTGTCTCTCACCAATGGGTGTGAATCATCTATGTGAGAGAGCAGCTGGAGGCTCGGTTTGGATATTGTGGTTGTACTGGTGCGAGAAATACCAGGAACCCACGGTTAGGTGCTCCAGCCACCCGAATAAAAGAAAAAATTGCAGACCACAAAAAGGATGGTGGCAAATATAGAATATATGTACAATAAAGCACAGAAAATATTTAGGCAAAAGGAGAAAATGCTGGTTATCAGCATTTTGTTCTTCTGCTTCAGTGTTTTCCCAAACTGTTTTCTATTCAGGATTTAAAAGCTAAATATCGTTTGGAACAAGGCTTTTAGGTTTAGTTTCTGATGCTTGTCTTTGTTTTTATTTTAGACATGGCTAGCATTTACCAAGTCTTTAATATGTAATCTTTTCAAGCTAGCCTTCAATAGCTATCTCTTCTAAATTCAATCGACCTTTTCTTGCACAAGACTTGCTCTTACATCCCTATTCAAGGAAACTTTTAAAAGCAATACAAGATAAGAAGAAAATGCTGATTACCAGCAGTTCCCCATTTACTTTCTTTGCTTTCCATGGCATGACATAGTTTATTTCAATTTTTATATAATTAAGTGTGCTGTCTGCATCAACTTGAAAAGTTAATTTTATTTTCTGGGAAAATGCAGAATCAACAAAGTGGTAGATCAATATGATAATTATAAGTCAAAAAATCTATCTTACAGTTTTCCAAAAAAAATGTTGGTTGACTTTACCTTTTGTTTGTTTTATCCAGGAAAGTTCATAAATTACTAGATCTATATATTATGAAGTGGGTTTTTTTTATTATCATTATTTATTGGTAGATATTTTTGCAATAGAAAGTCTTCAGGCTACATAAACAACGAAATGAACAATGAGTTGTACATTTTCAGCCAGCATATTTTCCTTTTAGCTCATTGTTTTTCCATAGAAGAAGGAACAGATAAATAAGTGTTAAATGTGATATTCATAGATAATTATTATGGGATTTTTTTTTGCCTTCAGTTGCACACCAGTCTAGAATTTTGATGTCAGAGTAAATCAGAAATCCAAAGACATTTTCATTTTACCTCAATGTTTTGTTTTTCCACTTCAGGCACTGACAGAGATCGGTCTGCTACTTGGACAACATTTCCAGGGAATGATGCAAGTCTCTCAGAACGTCTCCACATCCGACATCTCCATGCAAATACCACAACATTAGTTATCTTTTTGGTGAAACTGGCCACTGGATCTCGAATAAGGGCCCTTACGGCATTTGAGACCATATTTCTAGATCAGACAGTGTTGCAGATCACATAGAAACTGTTGGAGAACAACATGGATCTTGATCAGACTGTGCATATGCACAGGCTGATCTTGATCCATGTTGTTCTCAAATGCCTTAAGGAACCATTTTCAAGATCCTGGCTCAAATTTATGAACTGTAATATGGAAAAAGGTCTCTTGGAACATTTGTGACCAACGTGAATCCAGGATCAGCCTTTGTATACACATAGCCTAATGCAAGTCTCTCAGATGTCTCCACATCTGACATCTCCATGCAAATACCACAACATTAAACTCCTTTGTAATGACTGAACATTGACCCATATTGAAATGTGCTGCTAACAAATGAGCAAGGATCTGGAATAAGGGTCCTTAGACAACCATGGGTCAAGATCAGACAGTGTCTAAATTTGGTCTGATCAGGATCCATGCTGCTCTGTTATGGTTGTTGCAGGTCATGGAGAATCTACATGTATTTAGAGAACAACATGGATCTTGATCAGACTGTGCATATGCACAGGCTGATCTGGATCTATGTTGTTCTCTAATGCCATTAGGGACTTTTTTACAAATCCTGGCTCAAATATATGAACTGTAATATGGAATAATATCCCTTAAAGCATTTGTGGTCAACATTAATCCAGATCAGCCTATGTATGCACTCAGTCTGAGCAGGATGTATGCTGCTCTCTTTAAGCTCTTCCTGTGGTCAAGTTATAGGAGAACATCATGGATCCTGATCAGACTGCATTATGCAGTATAATATGCAGGCTGATCTTGTTCAATGTTAGTCTCAATTGTCATAAGACCAATTTTTCCATACTCGGATGAAATGTTACAAAATATGTCAAATTCGTACATAAATTTGGCAAGGAACATGTTGTTTCTACAAAATACTAGACTGAACCAAATTGAACGCAAATTCAGAGAAGAAATTGACTCTAAAACAAAGCGTTGAATGAGTGATTACCTCATAGAATGTTTTCCTATGTTTTCTCTGTTGGTATTTCAAAACCAAGGATATTCTTGGAAGAGAAAATTCAGTTTTAGGGAGAATTTAAACAAAAGCTTTTCAATGAGGATATTATTATGTTAAAAAGCAAAGTCACACCCTTTCTGATCAGTTATCTTTTTTGAATCGTTTATGTCCCATTACCAAACGACAAAATTCTAGACTAATCCAAATTCAAAGATGTTGCAGACGACAATTTCAAGCGAATGATATATAACAAATTTTGGTCTTTTTGGGTAGAAAATATTGTGGGAAATGAAGAAATTGCTTGTCACAAGCAATTTCTTCATTTTCCACAATGTTTTCCAAAGCCTTATTCTTTAGGGGAGTCAAAAGGAGTCACTGTGTGGTAATGGGTTAACAAAATAATATTTATGAATCTTTATTTCTTTCATAGTAATATCTTTAAATTTCATTTGTCTTACATTTTTAGGTCACCTGACCGAAGGTCATGGTGACCTATTGCGACCGTGTTTCGTCCGTCGTCGTGCGTCGTGCGTCGTCCGTCGTCCGTCGTCCGTTAACTTTTTACATTTTCGACTTCTTCTTGAGAACCATTAGACGGATTACAACCAAACTTGGCAGGGAGCATCCCCATGGGAAGCCGCTTCAGATTTGTACAAATCATGGAGTTATCTCCCTTTGGGGCCCCATAAGGGGCCAAAAAGGGGTTAAATAGGGTACATCTTAAAAAATCTTCTTCTCATGAACCAGCTGTTGGATTTGATTCACATTTGGTATTTAGAGTCTTTAGGGCAAGGACAACAAAGTTTGTACAAGAGAAAAAAATCCGTCCAGAAATGGCCGTGCTGGGGATGGGGGATGGGAGGGGGGTTTGCGTTATTAGTTAACTTAACATTTTCAACTTCTTATTAAGAACCATTGGACGGATTTCAACCAAACTTGGCAGGAAGCATCCTAATGGGAAGCCGCTTCAGATTTTGTACAAATCATGGAGTTATCTCCCTTTGGGGTCCCATAAAGGGCCAAAAAGGGGGTAAATTGGGTACATCTTAAAAAATCTTCTACTCATGAACCGGCTGTTGCATTGGATACACATTTGGAAGTTAAAGTCTTTATGGCAAGGACTACAAAGTTTGTACAAGAGAAAAAAATCTGTCAATAAATGGCCGTGCTGTGGATGGGGGATGGGAGGGGATCGCGTTATTACTTAACTTTGAACATTTTCTACTTCTTTTTGAGAATCATTGGACAGATTTCTACCAGACTTGGCAGGAAGCATTCCAATGGGAAGCCGCTTCAGATTTTTACAAATCATGGAGTTATCTCCCTTTGGGGCCCCAAAAGGGGGTAAATAGGGTACATATTAAGAAATGTTCTAATGTTGGATTGAATTCACATTTGGTATTTGAGTCTTTAAATAAGTTTGTACAAGAGAAAAAAAAACTGTCAAGAAATGGTGGTGCTGGGGGGTTGCACTCTTAGTTAACTTTTAACATTTTCCTTAACTGTTTCTGCTCATTTGATTCAGGTGACCGATAAGGCCCTCTGGGCCTCTTGTTATGTTATATGAAATTCAAGAGCTTTGCACCAAACTATTGTAGATGCATTATGCTGCTTTTTAGCAAAAACCTCTTAACTGCCGCTTAAATCAAGCTGTAGTTATGAGGTGTTTGTTGTTGAAAAGCAACAATTGAATCTACTGTAGTTTTAGGTAAAACCCTTGTAAATGTGTTGTTACAATTTTTTATTACTTAGAGATCTTTACTTTAGTGTGTATTCTATATAATTTATCATGTGAAAAGCTGTGATTTTCTTAATAAATTTATTTTTTGATAAAGAACATATTTTGCCCGTTTTTCTTACATACAGGGTGTCCCAAAAGTAAGGTAACACTTAAAACCTTGTATATCTCGGCTAATATATCAATTGTATATTCCCAATATCAATGGCATTACAGAAGGTTATGTGTAGAAACAAATGAAAGAAATTTCATCAAAATATCATGCCATTTGTATATTTTATGTATGATAAATATAACACACCCTATTTTATCCATGACGTCATTTTTATAGTAAATGACGTCCTCTAGATTACGTCCCTTCTGTCGCTTTACTTGATTTATGCTTGTGCTATTTAAAGTTTTCAATAACTGCCCTACATGTGTCAACAGAACTATTCCTACACTATCTTTAAATGTTTGATAGCAATATTGTAACAAAGTCATGTTCTTGTTTTGGGAACTACAAGTCTATCCACAGAAAATAGATGAATGCATTCAAACCCGTCGTGTGTCCACCGAGGAAAGTCTATGCATTTGACTTGATCTCCCAAAGACTTTGATTTCATAATTTTAATATTGTATGGGGAAGTTTCAAATAAACTTTCAAAATTCACTGTACTAATGATTTAAACGAATCTTGTTCAGCCAAAAATCTTCTAATCGACTTTTCTAGACTTCCATTTACAGTCTCATTCAAAGCTGATATGTTTTATGCGCTGCGGGATGTTTCCGATCTTTCGCTTCTATGTTCACCAAAGTCTGACCGAGATCGTTCAAATTTAGGTATTATTGAGTAGGTTAGTTCTGTTCTTGGTGGACCTTTTGTTTTAAATTAAAACTGTAACTTTCTTTGCACATATATGGGATATTTTGTGAATGATATGCTTTACTGCATATTTACGCTGTGAGAAAGTAGGCCTTGACGTCATTTTAATAGTGGTACAGATGACGTCAAAATGACGCCATCTTAATTTATGCATAAGGTTGAAATATATTGCAAAGATAATTTCATTGAATTTCGCAGATAATGATAGTTTTCCGAATGAAATCGGCTGAGAAATAGCAGAGCTATAAAGCTTTGTAAGTGTTACCTTACTTTTGGGACACCCTGTATTACCCAATCAGAGCTATTGATAAGTGGAGGGGGTGAAGACATTCTAACTTTATTTCAATTTCAAACTTTGTTTAGCGTACTCAATTGAATTGCCTTGATGAGACAATTACAATAAGTACCCACAACAAAGGGTTTGATGAACAATAAATGAAACTTTGAATTTTGAAAAGTCTTACCCCCCTCTTATCTAGTGTTCTGCTCTGTAAAATGTAGCCAATCATTCCGTTTGTGGTATGCTACTAAGTTAGCACCTTTCCCAATTTCTGTCAGGTCCTAGCATTCAGTTTTTTCTGTCAATACAGTCTTCGGCTTTCTTAACAAGACTGTCACTTTGAAAGGGTATCAAACGCGTGTCAGCATTTCCTTTTCCATCAATGATTTTCAATGATACCATGAATTATTTAGAAAAGGATCAAGGAATATTGATTGATTCGGGTTTAACACCTCTTTCAGCAGCTATGGTGATATCATTGCAGCTTTAGCACCTAACCATGGATTCCTGTTGTTTCTCATACCAGTACAACCACGACATCCTTACCGAGCCTCAAGCTGGTCCCCCATGTAGGTTAATGATTATCAAAACATTGGCGAGTGAGAATTTTGTCAGAAATGATATTTGCCATGGCTAGGGATTCTGATTAATAATTAAGATTAAACCTTTTTGTGAGATCATATGTATTTCATTGGAAATAGTTTCGTACAAACTATTGCAAAAGTAAATCTTAGACTAAAATTCTTGCGGCCAGTTTCATTATAGCATTTGAGAGGTATTTTGTGTCTTGCCAATGAATTGCCACCATTTAGGGACATAAACTGCATTTCCAAGAAATTGGTAAAACAAAAATGTCTTTAGGATTATAGCCCATCACTGTAACTGATGATGCCCAAACATGCACAACATAGGCGTAGCAACCCGTACCAAAAATGCAATAACGTACACATCGCATTATTTTTTTTTAAATGTGGATTTTTGTTTTTGTTTCCCTTGAAATAAACACCTGAATCGCCATTAAAATACATACCAAATACCAACCAGGAGCCACGAATGACCATGGTCATTCATGGCTCCAGGTAGGCATTTGGTATGTATTTCATAGGCATTTACATTAAATTTTCAAAAAATTTCTGGGAGATGCCGACACGACCCATCCCCAGCAGTATGGAGCCCGCCATCAAATCTCCCCTGATACATTAGGGATGCATTTTCCATACACTTTATTTTCTGCTAGCTACGCCAGTGCACAAGGAGAATGTTATCTACTGATGGGCTGTAATCCTTAAATGCTTACTGGTCCCTGCATCATTTCAATCCATGTTTAACAAATGTGACCAGTCATGCTAAAAGGGACCCTATCCAAACTCAAAAAATCTAAATTTTGACAAACTTGTCAGACTCGGCACAGGTCAACCAGATACTGTATGCGAAAAAAGAACATATAATAAGTCTACATGGTTCATACAAAATTTTGATAAAACAATTCAAGGGCTTGGTTTTTTAAGGACTCAACATTAAAATTCAAGGGCTACTATTTCATTCAACAATCTAAGCCCAAACATGGTTTGTATATCAGTTTTCATACACTTTATACTGTTACTTATGAAATAATAACAAGTTTAGCGGTCTTTATTGCCAATAAAACCCGATGTGCGACGGACTACATGTGTAGGTAAAAACCGAGGCGCTCCGCGCCGAGGTATTTGCCTTAACATGTAGTCCAGAGCACAGAGGTTTTTATTGCGCAATAAAGACCGCTTAACTTGTTATTATCTCCATTATAACACTCTAAATAAAAAACGCACATTAGAAATGTGTTATTTTGTGAAAATTCTGCCATGAACTTGTTTTCGGCGTAGGAAACGCATTGTCGTTTAAGTGACGTCATTTGACGTTACCTTGACGCCACGTGACGTTTTGGCGCATACACAAAGCATAATTACATAGGGTTTTTATTGTAAATAAAACCCGATGTAGTTCTTCTTTCGCTATATATGGATTTTACGGAAAAGTGTTATAATATAAAACAATCATATTGCAAAAAACTAAGTCTTATTTATAAGGGTACTTGATGACGATTTGGTGGGCAATCATCATCTCATAAGTATCAACATCATCAATTTCATTGTCTGTTTTTTTAATTTTCTGCATATATGTTAGAAGACGAGTGAATATCATTTACGAAGAAAACAATTATTGAGAAATAGAATTCAAGGGTTTTTAAGGGCTCGGACTCGCTTTTTAGCTCCACTGGCCTTTCAGGCCAGCGAGCTATTGTCATGGCGTTGTGTCCGTCGTGCGTGCGTGCGTGCGTCCGGTCGTCAACTTTTTCTTTAAAAATCTTCTTCTCAGAAACCACTGGATGGATTTCAATCAAACTTTACAGGAATGATCCTTGGGTGACCCTCTCTTAGATTCCTCGAAATAATTTTGATTGAACTTTAAAGTCTGGAGTTATCTGCCCTTGAATATCAAAATGGCCGTTTTGTTTTTTTTTCACTCTAGCAACAACAAATGTTGACCAATCAATAAAAAACTTGGACAGAATGCTGGTGACTGGTAGATCTTGCATGAGTGTACATTTCAGCTTGATCGGAATTTCACTGCCTGAGTTATGAGCTTATTTATATAGCATAAACTCAGATAGGTAATGAGTAAAGTGTGAAATGGGTGGAAGGGTTACTGCTTGCAGTATGAGGTAGGGCAATTGTCCTACACTCCAGATAAATATACTGCAAGCAGTAACCCTTCCACCCATTTCACACTTTACTCATTACCAGAGAGCAAGATTTTAAGCAGGTCTAAATGGGAGCTTGCAGATTACCGACAATTTCATGTGAATAGAATTTTACAATTTTTGGTCTTTTGGGGTAGAAATAATTTTATAAAATGCAGATATTGCTTGTCACAAGCATTTTCTACATTGTTTTAAAACTCAAAGCCTTACCTATCTTGAAAGTAAATTAAGAAGGAAGGTTTTCATTCCTATTATCATCCAAAGCTGGAATTTTATCCCCTTTCCCAAATGTCATCTAGTTTTACTTTTTTTTGCTTCAAGTACTACAATTACGGAAGAAGCTGGTAAGAACATAGAATATAAAGGAGTAATTGATCATTAAATTAAGATCAGGAAAACTTTCATTGCTAGTATCATCACCTAAGCTGGAATTTTTGCCCGTTCCTTTAACCCTTTTCCAAATGGCAAACATTTAGTTTTAGTTTCATTTTTTTCTCTAACAAGTTTTGAACAATCTAGTAAAAACTGGATTAAATATTTACAAATTTCCAGGCCTGTGGAGCGACTCAAGACCTTCAGGTCTTTCTAGTTAAGGGTTTTACAAGGTTCACATCCATTTTCAAGGGTTTTATAAGGCCAAGACCAAATTCAAGGGTTTTTCAAAACCTGTGCGAACCATGTAAGACAGAGAAAACATTCCGGATTTAGAAAATTACATACAAGTGAAAAGTATCGGCCCTAGTCTGGCTTTGCGGACTGCGCAGACTGACTTGGGTCAATATTTTTCACACTTCCTATAAGGTCCCTTTTAGCATGACGGATCACAAATATATTTCAGACCAAAAAAGAAGAGTACTTTATTGATTTTCCTCCAATGGAGAAAATTTATTTAACAAAAGTCAATTCAACATATTAGAGATGATAAAAGTTATCATATATTATCAATAGTGTTTACGAAACGTCTTTCAATTTCACACAATTATAGTCATTCTTTTCACTTGGTGGACACCCTTGTTTTCTTATTCCAGCTAAAATTAGCTCCGTATGATTTCTTCTTCATAGTAGCTACTTTGGGTTCTTCTACATAGCATTCCCAACCTGAAAGGTATGCGAATCAAAATATGTGAAACGCAAAATTTAAGCCTTTCCCAAATGACAAACATTTAGGGTGTTCCAATTAAATAGCTGCTTGAAACGACAAAATGTATGTACTATGTAGGCGATTAATGATTGGTTTTATGTACAATCTAGCTTGGAAAATATTGAGATAAAAGAAGAAAATGCTGATTATCGTCATTTTCTTCTTTTGCCTCAATGTTTTCCCAAAGCTTTTTCTATCATATATATCACAAAGGAGTCATTGTTTAGAAAAGGTTACTGAGTTTAACATTTAACCCTTTGCCAAACAACAAAATTTTAGGATGTTTCAATTTGAAAGCTGCTGCAGACGACAAAATTAAGAATGAAAACCATTGGATTTGTGTAAAATATAGCACAGAAAATATTGAGGCAAAAGGAGATACTGCTAGTTATCAGATGTTTCTTCTTTTGCCTCAATGTTTTCCCAAAGCGTTTTCTATCATATATATATATATGCCAAAGGAGTGGTTGTTTAGGAAAGGTTTAAACTGGGTTTAACATTTAACCCTTTGCCAAATCAGACCTGGTTTTGACATCACTAATAGTAAGGACTTGGGAAAACATTGAAACAAAAGAAGAAACTGCTGATAAACCAGAAGTTTCTCCTTTTGTCTCAATATTTTCTTTGCCATATTTATCACAAATTTTATCTTTGATAACTTCCATTTTGTCATTTGTGACAGTTTTTGAAGTGGATCACCCTAAAAAGTTTGCCGTTTGGGAAAGGGATAAATATGTTGTAGGCCATAAATTACAACTATCACTGCATGCAGAAATGTTTATATCCTGTAAAGAAAATGCTTACCTGAACTTGTCATCAGTAGTGCATTTAGGAATCAGTTTAAATTACCTCTTGTTCACTGCACTGTTACACAGTTACAGTTACAACCTACTATCATAATCTTATTATCCAAAAGTAAAATACAGGAATGAAGTTATAAAGGGTAAGGGCTGAAGGTTAATCAGAGTTTCCTTTGATAAAATTTGCTTTTTCATATGTTGATGTTGCTCATTTACATCAGAGCGCACTACCACTCAAAAGTAACGGAAAGTAGGTCATTGTATTCAATGGCTGTTCAGGTGAGGGTTGTTGCAAAACATTGCCAATAAACCTTTTGAAAATACATTTTGGTCTTAAGTTTTTTCACCAGGCATGACAATAAATGGTTCATTGATCGGTATCATAATGGGTCTTAAGGATATCATTTAAGATCGGACGGTGAACAGAGCGCCACAACTTGTGTCAAACTTTCCTTTGTTTTTGAATGGTAGTGCGCTCTGATGTAAATGAGCGACATCAACATATCAAAGAGCGAATTTCATCAGAGAAAGCTCGGATTAGGACTCGGATTTACTCACCATTTTTAAGACAAAAATCTATAGCATCTTCTTTAGTGTTGAATTCACAATGTGTATTTCCCATGGAGTCTCCACTGAAATATATCGATAATAAAATTAATGCTTTGTCACAAAGGGCAAAAATCTTCCAAATGTGAAGCCAATTACAAAGAAAGTGGCAGTTTACAATAATTTCTAAGGCCAATAATTATGCATGACTGGCAAATAATCTTGCCAAAATGATAAGATTTTAGATCAGCCCAAATTTAAAAGGATTAAAGAATTAATGTCGTCAACCCTTTCCCAAATGACAAAATATTAGGGCGATCCACTTAAAAAACTCCCACAAATGACAACATGGATGTTTTTAAAGACAGAATTTGTGTAAAATATTGCACAGAAAATATTGAGACAAAAGGAGAAACTGCTTGTTATCAGCAGTTTCTTCTTTTGTTTCAATGTTTTTCCAAGCCTTTTCTATAAGGACATCAAAACCAGGTCTTGTTTGGGAAAGGGTTAAGTGCACAGAACATTTCTGTTAATGTATCTACAGAAAGCATTCTGAGTAAATAGGGTTCATCTTTTCTCTTTGTGCTGTCCAAAGCTTATATAACTTGACCTTTAACTTGTTGAATTTAGTCAAGAAAAGAGAAAGTAGAATTAAGTCAGTCTGCATATTATGTTCTTATCTTAGGTAGCTAAAATCAACTAGGTTAACAGTTTCACAAACGGCAAAGTCTTTTTAGACAATTCTGATTTGAAAGCTGCCGCAGAGTGCAAAGTTGGTGTTTACTGTATAAATATAGATAGGATTTCTGTACACTAAAGCACAGAAAATATTGACGAAAGCGATTAAAGTGCTTGCTCTCAGCATTTTTTTCTTTTAACTCATTTTCCCAACCTTTTCCTCATAGGCAGCAGGGATGCAAAAACTAGCTCTTATTTTGGAAATGGTTGAATTAATGTATGATACATACGTTGACTGCCAACCCATGGTTGGGTTTTCCCATCTTTCTCTCACGTCAAAGTCCATCCTCCATTTTCTTGTGCCGAATGTTCCACTCTGCATTGCGTTTCTAGCTGGCACAAATATCCGGACACGCCTTGTTTTTACATCTTCAACTGGGTATCCTGTGATGGCCGTCATATCAGTCTGAAAAATACATCATGTTTTGCCTTGCAAGCAAACAGAATGCTGTTCTAGCCAATAAAATGTAAAATTATAGAGATTAAATTTGTGTACAATAAAGCATAGTCTTTAATGTTCAGGTAAAAGAAGAAAATGCTGATTATAAACATTTTCTTCTTTTCCCCTCAATATTTCCCTCTAATAGGAATGTCAAAACTAGGTCTTGTTTTGGAAAGGGTTATCTCTTTCCCAAACAAAGATCTTTTGATAAAATAATGGATGTTGGGTGGTTATCAGTATTTTCTTCTTTATTTTTTTTTCTTTTCTGTTCCCTTTTTTTATCAGGGACATCAAAACAAGGTCCTGACAGTTGTTCACTTTGAGAAAGGATTTACCATTATCTTTAAATCATTCAATTCCATGTTATGTAGTTTGCAATTTGCCACTCCTTCCAGAGCTACAGAAAAGAGACGGTAAAAACTTTTAATTGTGCAATCCTTTATTGTAAGTACTCATTGGTATCATCTTGTAATGGGTACCCACACCATAGAGTTTTGACTTGAAATAACAAATTTAGGATGCCTTCACCCCTTCTTATCTGTTGCTTTGTCTATAATCTCTGCCATGCAATAGCTATGAGCCTATGAATCTTACCACTCTCTCAGCAACAATTGTTTCAGCATCTGTATGGGCTGGGATGACATCTTGGGATCCTGAAACACCTTGTAGAGTCTTTCCTTTGTCAGCCAATGTTCTGCAGATATAAAAAGAAAACATAGGATTTATTCAAAATGTCTTCTTGCATGAAAAGTATTGACTGTGGAGATTGTAAATGATATGCGCTACATAATTTGAAATAAATCAGTGTTTTTTCTCCTTCTTTGGACGAGTCCGTAAAAAGGACCCGTTCCAAATGCCAAATAGTGTATATTTTTCCCAAAATCTGGAATGAAAATTCCCAATGCAAAAGTTATTTCTTCTTTTTGAAAGAAAACTTAATCTTCCCCTATTATATGTTGAGAAAAAAATATCCAGAGGCAAACTGAAAGTCCCTACAGTTGATTTCATATAGTTAACTATGCACAGGGCTCAATTTTTGTTGCAGTCTGTGATGAAAATATTTTCCCAATTTTTGACAAAACAACCCAATTTTCCCAATTTTTCTGGTTTCGGACCCGTTCCCAAAACTATGAGAAACTAGAAAGACCTGAAGGTCTTGAGTCGCTCCACAGGCCTGAATTTCTTGTGGTTTGCTATAAAAAAAAAATTGACAAATTTATCTAAATGCTTAAACTTATATATTATGAAATACTTGTGGTTCTTACAGCAGAAACAAAGTAAAAAGAAGCAATCATATGGTCAAAGCGAAAAGAAGGTAAATGATTGACCAATATATTGGGGATTTTAGATTGATGATAAAGTTGAAAACTGTAATTATGCCAAATGCAAGGGCACATAATTCAGTATGTGAGTTTATAATCAAGCTGAAATTTAAACTCGTGCAAGATCTTACGGTCAGCATCATTCTGTCCAAATTTTGTCAGTATTAGTCTATATTTGTGGCCACAAAACTGAAACAAGAGGGCCATTGGCCCTGAAGCGCTCACCTGAGACTAGAGTGCACAAAAGGTTTTCCTAAGATTTGACCCCGTGACCTAGTTTTTGACCCCAAATGACCCAATTTTAATCTTGTCAGAGAAATCATAAAAACACACTTCCTGAGCAAAAATGAGTACATTTGGACAAAAAATATGGCCTCTAGAGTGCACACAAGGTTTTTCTAAGATTTGACCCTGTGACCTAGTTTTTGACCCCAGATGACCCAATTTCGAACTTGTCCGAGAAATCATCAAAACACACTTCCTGAGCAAAAATGAGTACATTTGGACAAAAAATGTGGCCTCTAGAGTGCACACAAGGTTTTTCTAAAATTTGACCCCGTGACCTAGTTTTTGACCCCAGATGACCCAATTTCACACTTGTCCGAGATTTCATCAAGTCACCATTTCAGACCAATTTTCAGGTTGATTGGGCAAAAAATGTGGCCTCTAGACTAAGAGTGCACACATGGTTTTTCTAAAATTTCATCCCGTGACCTAGTTTTTGACCCTAGATGACCCAATTTCAAACTTATCGTAGATTTCATCAAGACAATCATTCTGACAAATTTTCAGGTTGATTGGGCAAAAAATGTGGCCTCTAGAGTGCACACAAGGTTTTTCTAAGATTTGACCCTGTGACCTAGTTTTTAACCCAAGATGACCCAATTTCAAACTTGTCCGAGATTTCATCAAGACAATCATTCTGAGCAATTTTCAGGTTGATTGGGCAAAAAATGTGGCCTCTAGAGTGCACACAAGGTTTTTCTAAGATTTGACCCCGTGACCTAATTTTTGACCCCAGATGACCCAATTTCACACTTGTCCGAGATTTTATCAAGACAATCATTTTGAGCAAATTTCAGGTTGATTGGGCAAAAAATGTGGCCTCTAGAGTGCACACAAGGTTTTTCTAAGATTTGACCCCGTGACCTAGTTTTTGACCCCAGATGACCCAATTTCGAACTTGTTCGAGATTCCATCAAGACATTCATTCTGAGCAAATTTCAGGTTGATTGGGCAAAAAATGTGGCCTCTAGAGTGCACACAAGGTTTTTCTAATATTTGACCCCATGACCTAGTTTTTGACCCCAGATGACCCATTTTCAAACTTGTCCGAGATTTCATCAAGACAATCATTCTGAGCAAATTTCAGGTTGATTGGGCAAAAAATGTGGCCTCTAGAGTGCACACAAGGTTTTTCTAAGATTTGACCCCGTGACCTAGTTTTTGACCCCAGATGACCCAATTTCGAACTTGTCCGAGATTTCATCAAGACAATCATTCTGAGCAAATTTCAGGTTGATTGGGCAAAAATGTGGCCTCTAGAGTGCACACAAGCCAAAGGTTCACGCACGACGGACGACTGACGACGGACACAGTGGTATCACAATACCTCACCATGAGCACTATCGTGCTCAGGTGAGCTAAAAAGTGTCGAAAACTGAAATTTTGTCAAATTTAAGGGCATAAAACTCAAATTGTAGCATTGCAATCATCCTGAAAATTACACACAAGATTCTGTCCAAATATCATATTGATTGGTTAACAATTATAGTTGTTAGAGTGAAAACAAAGTCGAAAATGGAAATTTTGTCAAATTCAAGGGCACATAACTTATGATGTAAAATTCCGATCAAGCTGAAAATTATACCAAGGCAAGATCTTAGTCATCAACATTCTTTTATAGATTTGTCTTGATTGGTCCATATTTGTAGTTGCTAAAGTGAAAACAAAGTCAAAATAGAGCCGAAAATGGCAATTTTGTCAATTTCAAGGGCACATAACTCATGATGTAAAATTCAGATCAAGCTGAAAATTATACCCAGGCAAGATCTTATAGTCACCATTATTCTGTCAAAGTTTTGTCTTGATTAATCAATATTTGTAGATTTTAGAGTAAAAATAAAGTCAAAACCAGCTATTTTTGGAATTCAAGGGCAGATAACTCATGATGTAAAATTCAGATCAAGCTGAAAATTACATCCAGGTAGGATATCATGCTTACACATATTCTGTCCAAGTTTTGTAATGATTGTTCTATATTTGTAGATTTTAGAGTAAAAATAAAGTCAAAACCAGCTATTTTTGACATTCAAGGGCAGATAACTCAAGTTATTCTGGTTCAATCCAAATTTTTTGAAGGAATCTGAGAGAGGGTCACTTAAGGATCATTCCTGTGAAGTTTGGTTGAAATCCATTCCGATCAAGCTGAAAATTATACCAAGGCAAGATCTTAAAATCATCAACATTCTGTTATAGATTTGTCTTGATTGGTCCATATTTGTAGTTGCTAAAGTGAAAACAATGTCAAAATAGAGCCGAAAATGGCAATTTTGTCAATTTCAAGGGCACATAACTCATGATGTAAAATTCAGATCAAGCTGAAAATTATACCCAGGCAAGATCTTATAGTCACCATTATTCTGTCAAAGTTTTGTCTTGATTAATCAATATTTGTAGATTTTAGAGTAAAAATAAAGTCAAAACCAGCTATTTTTGGAATTCAAGGGCAGATAACTCATGATGTAAAATTCAGATCAAGCTGAAAATTACATCCAGGTAGGATATCATGCTTACACATATTCTGTCCAAGTTTTGTAATGATTGTTCTATATTTGTAGATTTTAGAGTAAAAATAAAGTCAAAACCAGCTATTTTTGACATTCAAGGGCAGATACAGTTGAGAACATCATGAAATTGACATTTATACCATTCCATTCCGATCAAAACCATTCCACTCAAGCGTTCATTCATTCCGCTCACAAAAACATTCAAACCGCTCATAAAACATTCACACCGCTCAATAAACGTTCCCTGGTTTAATTGGTTGTTATAAAAAGAATGCATTTCATTGGCCGAAATATAACCGTGGGCGTTTTATCGATAAACCTTCATACCTATAATATTGGTAAATTTCCAATATCGGGTTGTTACTATTTAAAGATCACGTTTGATTGGTTGAACGGTTATCGTGGGCGTGTTATCGATTTTTTAGATACACAAAACCATTCAAAACGCTCATTCCATTCATCCATTCATTCGCTCATAAAACGATCCCATTCCACTCATAATGTCAATTTCATGATGTTCTCAACTGTAACTCAAGTTATTCTGGTTCAATCCAAATTTTTTGAAGGAATCTGAGAGAGGGTCACTTAAGGATCATTCCTGTGAAGTTTGGTTGAAATCCATCCAGTAGTTCTTGAGGAGAAGATTTTTAAAGAAAAAGTTTACGGACGCACGCACGCACTGACGCACGACGGACACATCGCCATGACAATAGCCCACTGGCCTGAAAGGCCAGTGGAGCTAAAAACACTGTAAATTAAAAAGGCAAAGACCTTTCACATTGATATGTTTTTCTGTGTAGAATTATAGATCATCATAAGAAAAGGATTTGTGTATTTATAAAATAAAGTGTTGATAATGTTAAGGCAAATGGAGAAAATGTTGGTTATCAGCATTTTCTTCTTTTGTCTCAATGTTTTCCTTTGACAGGCGTCATAACAAGGTCTTGTTTGGGAAAGGGTCAAGTTCATGACTAAGCATAAGTGAATCATTTAACCCTTACCAAACAGTAACTTCTTTTGAGTAGAAACAGAAAAACAATGAGGAAAAAGAAGAAAAATTCTGTTTCTTCTTTGTCTGTGCATATTCATGAACATTGTTGTACAGAAAATCCTATCTTTCTCAATATAAGTCTATCTTTCTCAATGTAAGTCTTTGGGGCTGTATTAGCTTTAGAACTGGATATATCTTAATCTGTATTAAACGTTGTTTGAAAAACGTTTAAAACCACTCCAAACCGTAAACGGGTACGAAACCTTTCGGGTACGAAGTGCACATACAAGTTTTTCGTGCGTATTACACACACAATTTTTGAGGACAACTTCAAAAATTCAATTTGATAGAAAATCTTTGTCATCGAAAGTCTAAAGTAATTCTTTAACTAAGTTTTTGCAGTCCAAGGGTGATTTCAAAAATAAAGAGGATTTTTTTTCAAAGTGAGCTACAGAAAATATTTTAAAAGCTTTTGGTGAACTTTTTGTCCTTAAATAAGTGTTGCCTTAGTGTTAAGATATCTACAAAATTTCATGAACATATCTTGATAAATAAAAATTTTATGACAAAAAATGATGCTAAAATTGTCCCTAGTGAAACGATTTTTGTGTGACATTTTCTGATAACATCATTATTAGGACTGTTATTACATAAAAAGTAGGTATTTGGTGATGGAATCTTAATATTGAAACGAAACTTTGACTTATAATCTTTATCTTCTTAAAGGTTTCAGATGCATATTACCTTATTTAGACTATACATTCTGGGTTTATAACAAACAACATGCTGACGAAAATTTAGTCAAAATTTATTTGATTCTCAATTCATTTTGGTCTCATTTGATTTCTGTAGAACTGCAACCTGTTAATTAAGTTAATTTGATGACTTTGATATTATAAGTTTAAAATAAGCATAAAACTATTGTTGCATGTCTTTACACTTTGATCTGCTATAGCTATATATGTAGGTACCCCAAATTGTCCCCAGTGAAACATTTTGTGTTTGGGTGATTATAATTTTTCCCCATCTTTTTCAAATGTGCAGTCTCATATATTTTCCAAGAGAGTATGTGCCAAAAAGATCACCAGCAATAGAATAAATGAGAGGAGGATGTGCATTTGGTATCTGTCATCCGAAAACAAATGTCCCCAGTGAAACGCAATTTTGCTGCATGACACTATATCAGTCTAAATGTTAAAATATCTTAAGGACAGATCCTCCATTTATTTCCCACGGTAAGAATTTTTTTATTTTTTCTGTACTGATATCTAAATATATGAGAAGTAAAAAACTGACTTAAAAACTATAGGTCACCAAGCGAATTAAAAAGTTATTGAATTTCAAGGGAGACTACTCTTGTCTAAAATTGCAAAAATGAGGTGTCACTTAAATACCCACAAAAAAGGTGTTCGAAATGACTAGGATTACATAAATAAGTCTTTATTGTGTTCAATATGTTTTATTAGATGTCTAAATGAGTATCAATTTGGGAAAATTTAGTGATGATTTTGAAATTTTTAGTAAAACTTTCTTTCAAAAGTAGCTGTAATTGCTCTTTTTTCTCAACGTTTCTGATAATAAAAAAAATTCCAGCGGTAAGAATTTTTTCTTTTTTGGTATAGACGTAGTGCTTGGTCATACCTACAAAAACAAAAAAAGAAAAATATATCAAACCAAGCGTTTTTCTGAGTTATAAGTAAAATTTGGTTTACTTTTTACAGCTCTGTCCGAAATTGTTTCACTACTTTTATCCATTTTCTTCCTTATTACCAGCTTTAGATAATAAAACGTGTCATCTTTTGTGTCCATCTGAAGCGGACTATCTCATTTTTAGACACCACGTTGCTTTTGTTGCTCCATTTCCTATCGCTAACGTCACATTTTGAACGCGTAACAGAAAGCGAAATGTACCATCCGAGTACTATTACACTTTAATTGACCAAAAAGAGAAAATTGAAATAACCGAAAAGGGCCTTGTCATTTATCAACCAAACATTAACTAAATGTAAGAAATACATTTGCTGAAAAAGTCCAATTACTGAAACAGCTTTATTTCCTTATTTAGGATATGCGCAGTAAGTTGCGCAGTAACAACTGAAGGATCTGTCCTTAAGTTTAGGATGTTGCCTGGTTACTTCTGATTACTTGTTGTAAAGATAGATTATTTTCTAATATTTCACAAGAAATATTTCTTGATATCCCTATGGTGTAGGTGAAATATGAAAGACATCATTTTCTAAATTTCTGACAGCAAAATTGTACTTATATATTGATATTAAATCTAAAAAGTAATTGCCATGTTTGAAATTATAGAAAAAATGAACTATGAACAATAACAAACTAGTCTTATTTATCCTTAGCATCACAATTATATGTCCCCAGTGAAACGGTTTCATCTGCATTTGTATCTGGTGACTTTTTTTCAGAATCTTTTTCTATTTCAATTTGTATACACCTTTTATTGAGTCTTTGGACAATATTCTTTACATTCAAACTAAACAAGAATCAAATTGAATTCTTCTACCATTTATTTCAGTATCTTAACTTTTAAAATGTAGGTGTAGCTTAGAAATATGTGCCAGTTGGTTGTTTCAGACCATGGAAATATACCAGAATTTATTAATCTACCACGCCTGTCAATGATACATACAAAATGTATGTACATTATATCAGCTTCTAAAAAGAAGAAGGCTTAAGACAATTTTGTTCATATTTTTGTCCCCAGTGAAACGGACTTTTCAGTTTCTTTGATGCCATGTAAACTACTTGTGGCTACTTGTAGAAAAACGGCTTTTGGCTTATCTATAGCTATGTGTTCATTGTCACACCAGATAGAACTACAGCCATTTTCCTAACATATTGCATCTTTTACAGAAACTTTTATTAGTGATAAATGAAAAACCAGAGCAAAATTCTACTTCAAATTGTCATAAAATTTGATACATCTCTCAGAAGTAGCTAATTTTTGTATCGGATTGTAGCTTTACATATGCTTTAAACTTAAAAGACAAATACTCTTTCAATTATATAACTTTTCCAAGCTTTAAGATGTCTAGAAAAAATCAGATGTCCTTAAAAAATGAGTTAATGGATTTGAACAAATTCAAAATTAAAAGGGAAATAGTCTTTGTCCTTCACCTTCCCATGCCCAATACCGGCATTCAACGAGTATACTTCCAAGAGACCAGACATGTTTGCCTACTAGTGGAAGTATTTGTCAGCATTGTCGCTGCACGGCGGCCTGGTCGAACCCGAGGCGAGAGAGCTGGAGAGCTGTCCAAAGGTAAGACCAGTTCCATGTGCATTTTTGACAATATTGGCGTTGTCGCAGACGCGAACCCGTTGAATCGCAACAACTTGGGAATTTCCATAACTCAAATTGCAGGTTGCCAGCTCTCGAAAAGTCGGAGCAAGCCCCATCGAGGCTGGGGACTTCATTACGGTTGTGTCAATTCACCTGTTTCTTTGCATCATTTACTTGCATTTGCCGGGGAGGAAATGGAGTATTTGACGTAAAGAGACCTTGACCGAGATAAAAATACGACTGATTGAACCGTGACAAAAACTCGCTTCACTTCGTCGTGTTTCCACTGTATTCTCGGTGGAATGGCTCGTTATTTTGCCTTGTTTGCTTTGTTTGTTAATGGACAAAATCACGACCCTCGATTTGGAAATGTATTTATCGATCTCGGAGTAACGGCTTACGGACGACAAATTTTTATGTTTGGCCAGTCAGAAATTTTTCAGTTTGAACGACGCCATTTTGGGAAAGGATTAATTACCGGCATCTTGCCGAGGCAGTTTCCCGCGCTTTTCTCACGTGACTGGAAAATTTCCACTGAGCGTTCGGCTTTTCCCGGTCGGTTTCGTACTGAGCTACGAAACCACCCGGGGATTGACGGAGGCAAAACGAGGTCACCGGAAATATAATTTTGACAGCCGGAAGCGTCCCGAAAACGCGAAAGTAAATGAAATTTTGCGATAAGAAGCGATTTTTTGTTGCTAACGCTGATATTATCAAAAAGTTGTTCACTCGTTCTAGCTTTTTGATTTCTCGGGACCCCTCACCGCTCATTGTTAATTGTATTTGATGGTGACGAATTTACTCTTTGGGCATTTCAAATTAAAAAAAAAAAAAAAAAAAAAAAAAAAAAAAGGAGAATGGAAAGAAAGTTTGGCGAATCTGAAATTGTTCTAAACCACTATTCTAATTTCTAGTCTCAAATCCATTCTTATTCTTAAATTCTATTCTTAACTTTAGGGATTCTTAAAATGTGTTTTTGGCTAACACAGGGTTTGTGAATTGATTTAGATCTATACACAGTTGATATGACTTTATATTATTTAACACAAGGCAATAATAAAGATAATTTGAATAATAAAATACAAAATAAAAGAAGTAATAAAAACATCTTAAGAGTGCCTTGTCAGGTTACAATTGAAGAATTATTGGACTGCCACATCCAATATTCTTACTCTCTTACTGCACACTGGCTCGTGATAGTTTAATAAAATAATAAATCCAATAATAAAATGATAAATTACAAAAATACAGCTGATATTTATACTTCTATTGCTGTAGTCATTTTCTTTGGATTAAACTATGGATTTATACAATATTTTATTAAGCTACAGTCAGTAATAGAATAATAAACGTAAGCTGGAATAATAGGACAAACCAATCTAAATAAACAACATATATAATAAAACAAGCTTTATTATTCCATGCTTACATCTACTCATTTTCATTTCATGATTCAATTACAAGATCAGTTCATTCAATATTCATATTTCATAACATATCATGATAGTTTAATAAAATAATAAATCCAATAATAAAATGATAAATTGCAGAAATACAGCTATATACTTCAATTACTGTACTCATTTTACCTTGGATTTAGGCTATATTTTATTAAGCTGCAGTGAATAATTATCAAGCAAATCTCAAATATTAGATTATCCTTTCTTTAATTGTTGATGAATTTAATACTTGTCATCTGCATATGGTTACTTTTGGAATTTAGCTTTTATTGAGAGTAATGAAAATATCTTGAATTTTAAACTTGTCTTAATGTTCATTTTCTGAATTTCAATTGACAACTTCTTGAATTTCCAAGTATCTAGCTCAATTTATATTTAGGATTTGAGGACTTTCATCTTTATCAAATTAATACTTAGTAAATCTGAATAGTAGAATTCTATGATAAAATGAATTAATAAAACTAACCCTTTCACAGATCCTGGTTATTTTTGGTTAGGGGTTCTGACTTACTAACGATCCCCTAACATATGTATTACATTTATTAACATGCACTTCAAGTTACAGCATAGCAGCTTAGACAGACTTGTATATTAATAATATAACAAGATCCCCGGTCTCTCAACTTGAAATCAACAAAGGCAGATCCCATTAGACCGCAAACCTCGAGTTAAGCGAGATCTTCTGGCGTCTCTTTCGGACACAACATACACCGGACACGACACACATCTACTACAACATCAACTGCGGGTTCCCAGTTTTGTCGTCAACTGGATAAACCCCTATTACATAGTAAATAAGCCCCCAGAGAGACCGATTATCTTGGAATTTGCGTGTGTCTTTCTGACCAATTAGATTCTTTAAGTTATTCTTTACTAAGGAGACCACTTGCCTTGAGCGTGTGTGTGTTTCTTGACAATTACAGCCTATTAGCCACGGCCTTTCCCTTTTGAAAAAAAAAAAAAGAAAATTTGGTGGGGATAGAGTGTAGGGCTAGTAACAGCAGGTTAAGCTTAGGATCACTAGTACCAAGACCAAAATAGGACTCCATGAATCAGTCATCATAGTTCAGACTAGTGCGGGACCACGATCTATAAGATTAAATGGTCCTCATTAGAAACATATCATATATTGCCAGACAACAAGGAACTTCATCATAGCGCGAGACCACAAACAAAAAGTTTGTCGAGTTCAGCTACCTCTTCGTGGAAGAAACTGACTGATTTAACAAGAGGGCCATGATGGCCCTAGATCGCTCACCTGAAATTTCTTGCCTTGTTGAAATAAACATTTTGACTTTTGACCTGTATAGCAGCAAATTAAGAATTTTGCAATAAAGCCCCTTTTCCTTAGTTTTTCAAAAGAATGAAACAAAATTCAGCCTTTTCAAAAGTGTTTGCTCTTTTACCCCATTTCTGATGCCACTGCACTTAGAGCTTTGATATTAATCAAATTCTTATAACAACTTTGAAAGCCCTTCACCCAAAGATCATTCATGTGAATATTGGCCCACTACATGTAGTAAGCCAGAAGATTTTTAAAAGATTTGGCTATTTTCCCCTTTTCTCATGCCGCGGAAGTCAAAGGCTTTGATGGAATCAAAGTCTCTCAAAAACTTTGAAAGCCCTTCACCAAAGGATCATTCATGGGAAGTTTCAAGAATATTGGCCAACTAGTTGAAGGCAGAAGATTTTTACAAGATTTGGCTATTTTCCCCTTTTCTCATGCCGCGGCAGCCAGAGTCTTTGATGGAATCAAGTTCTTTTAACAACTTTGAAAGCCCTTCACCCAAGGATCATTCATGTGAAGTTTCCAGAATATTGGCTTGCTAATTAGGCAGAAGAAAATCTTTAAAATATTTGGCTATTTTCCCCTTTTCTCATGCCGCGGCAGCCAGAGTCTTTGATGGAATGAAATTCTTTTAACAACTTTGAAAGCCCTACACTCAAGGATCATTCATGGGAAGTTTCAAGAATATTGGCTGACTGGTTAGGCAGAAGAAGATTTTTAAAAGATTTGGCTATTTTCCGCTTTTCTCATGCCGCGGCAGCCAGAGTCTTTGATGGAATCAAATTCTTTTAACAACTTTGAAAGCCCTTAACTCAAGGATCATTCATGTGAAGTTTCAAGAATATTGGCCCACTGGTTAGGCAGAAGAAGATTTTTAAAAGAGTTGGCTATTTTCCCCTTTTCTCATGCCGCGGCAGCCAGAGTCTTTGATGGAATCAAATTCTTTTAACAACTTTGAAAGCCCTTCACCCAAGGATCATTCCTGCCAAGTTTCAAGAAAATTGGTCTACTGGTTTGGGAGAAGAAGATCTTTAAAGAAATTGTGGACGGACGGACGGCCGGACGGACGGCCGGACGGACGGACGACGGACAACGACCGATCACAATACCTCACCTTGAGCACTTTGTGCTCAGGTGAGCTAAAAACACAGCATGGAGCGAATTCCCATCAATTATTGTTCAGTGCGTGAAATGGAAATTATTCCAGGGGTTGATCGCGAAATAGCTGAAAATATGATAATCATCAGAACCCACTGCGGCAATATTACCCCTGAGATGTTCTCGACTCTCGGAATAAAAGACCTGCCTGTCGCCATGAGTAGAGTCGACTTTAGTCCATTTATGCCAAACCAGCCATTGACCAGGAAGAGCACTGAACATAGTCAAGACTCTGGAAACCGTACACAACTATCACAGGAAACAGAACCATCCCCAAATGGTATAGACAAAGCCGATGTAAATAACAAGCGAGAACAGATTCTTGTGTCACTTCCTGCGAGTGACCAACTGGAGCAACCGCAACATCGGGAAATAACCTGTGAAGGCCAACACCCTGCTTTATATACAGAGGACCATTTCGGCCATAATCTTAGATACCCACCAGTGTACAGACGACAATATCAGGCATACGTGTCACCTAGTTTCGACAGACTGAGACCTATGCAAGGATTTGCCTCAAGCCAGCTTTATTCACCAGAGTCGGATGCAATTTATCGGGATCCATATCACATGAACAATACAGAATCTGACAAGCCATCCTGGACCCAACCCACAGAGGATTATAGGTGTTCCGAATGGTTGCAGAGGTACAGCGGTGGACCTAACACATTGATGTTCCTAAGAGCTCACCCCTTGTCAGAGAAACCCTCTAACCGTTCCCTAAACTACCCAACAACGATCAGCTATGATGGAAACAGTGATTGGCTGGCATTTATAACAAAGTTTTCCACATATGCGGACAATGAAGAATGGAACGCCATGGAGAGACGAGATGTACTGTCTTGGATATTAGAGGGTAAAGCCAGCGAATTCTACACCCGGCTGGTAGAAAGGGATCCCAACATTGACTATTTTGATGTGGTGCACCGCATGGCAAAAAGATTTGACAGGAAGGAGATGCCGGAGACAATGCAACTGTATGCCAACAGTGCCATTCAAGGTCCAAATGAGACAGTTGTGGAATGGAGTGACCGGATTCTACAAATGATCACAAAAGCTTACCCGGATCTTACAGACCAACAAATAGAAAAACAAGCGATCATGCGGTTTTGCCAAGGCTGTCAAGACAAAGATGCTGGTTTTCATGCCATCAGCCAAAAGCCTCTGTCTATGGTAGAAGCAGTGGATAAAGTAAAATGGTATCAGCAAGCCAGTCAGGCAGTTCATGGAACACCCATACAGGAAGTCAGATGCCTGCGAAAAGTCCCGGACCACGAGACAAGAGTAAAGAATACAAATGAAGAATCTCGGTTGAGTCGAAGGATGGATAGCCTTGATCGAAGTGTCAATAAACTGTCAGAAGCCTTTTCCGCTCTTAAGACGGCAACAAACCAGAACCTAACTCTACTAGTGCCTTCGAGACAATTTCACAAAACGTGCCTGAAGGGTAGTCAGGCTGGAAAAAGTAAAAGGGCGGACCGAAAGTTCAATAATATAGTCAGGAGAGTCAGTGCAGCCTTTGACCGATTCCTCGATGAAGGAGATGATGAGTCAGAGTATCTAAACACCGATGGGTCACAACACTAGGCACGACCCATATCCAATAATATCCATGCACCGGCCTATTTGATTGAAAAGACAGAACTTCATCATTGCACCACATTATTCTGAAAGAAGGATACATTGACAAAGAGGATCTTGCTCTAAGACAAGGGAGTCAATCAGCCAAACTATTGACACAGTCTAGTAGCAAAAGGAAAACAATTGTACACAATCTAGATATCAAAAGCCAAGATCATCTACCAACATACACAGAATTAATGATATTTAACAAACAGAAAGAACTAGAGATCATTGGTGAATGAATTTGATAAAGACCCCACAGATTAGACATAAAACCTAAATAATGGACACATAACTAATATGAAAGATCCTCTAAAGTGTTGGTATACTTGTGAAAGTTGGTGTAAACATGGGAAGCAAAATCAACAGAGAAGAATGTATTGCACAAATAGACAATTCAAACAATTATACACAACAGACAGGCAGGCAGATCAAAGTGCAACAACTAACACCAACAGAAAATCTATAAGGACACCATAGGGACATTTATACAGAGCGTCGCTGACTACTATAACTACCAAATATGTCAGCCTTCATCTTCTATAGATTATGCCCGACCTGGCAAACAGGAATCGTGGTATATACCAGAGAATCAGCTTGTAAAAATTATGCCCGACCTGGCAAACAGGAAACGTGGTGTATACCAGAGAATTTAGTCGACAAAAAGACGAGCAACTGGAGCTAAGATAGTCCCTATGGAAATGCCGGACACCAATTGCAAGGACCAATGGTAACAAAGTTTAATGCAAGGGGCATTGCTGAAGCCGGTTCCACCAAGGAGACCGCCAACAATCAACAGGCTAAAAAACAGATTTTGTGAGTGACCGATCCACAATTGGATCGAACCATATTTCGTGACCTAGAAATCTGGCTCGGATCCACCAGAGGACCGACAGATTCTATAAAAAGGGGAGGAGTGTTGTGGAAATCCCCTGTTACTAATAATAGCCATAAGTGACGTCACTGACCCGTGACGTAATAGACTAGACCCCTTGCCCAATACCGGCATTCAACGAGTATACTTCCAGCAGAACAGACATGGTTTCCTTCTAGTGGGAGTATTTGTCAGCATTGTCGCTGCATAGCGGCCTGGTCGAACCCGAGGCGAGAGAGCTGGAGAGCTGTCCAAAGGTAAGACCAGTTCCATGTGCATTTTTGACAATAATATTTTCTGAAATTTTGACATATTAGCAAAACATTTCTAGAGAAAACATCAGCAAATAATAATTTTAATTTTTGACACCCAATGTCACACTTTATCCTCTTTTTTTTTTTAAATCACCCCCAAATGAAACGTCAAAAAACGTCCTTGAAAATAAACAACTAAATTTAGCTCTATTTTAGGGTGATCTAGAACATGATTTTACACCAAAGCAAGTTTTTATGAACAACCATTTTCCATTCAAGTTCTGATTTGGGTTTTTGACTTCCGCTTCCGGTTTTGTCAAGTCGATGTTTTTTTCACTCTGCAAAAAATTGCTTAATTTTGATTAATAAACGGACTATAATTATATATACTAGTTTATTATATTGTGCAATAGAATTAACAATGGACATAAAAGACTGGATTTTGAAATATGTTGCTAAAAAGTGCATAAAAATGGAAATTATTGTTTTTCCTTTGTTCTCTGGGTGAGCGAATTTTACCTGGGGCAATACTGTCGTGTGTGTTTGTTTACATACATGGCGGGTCAAAATGAGACTCAACACGATATAACGGAACTACAAAATGTAGCGTGTATACATGAAGATTCCATGTTAACGCCGGCACAAAGATGTCGCAGGCCGAGCGAAAGCGATTCGGAGTTGGACGAGTCGCAAACATGTGTGATGCAGGTGTATACCTCGACACAAGGGACGAGTTGTGCAACCCAAGATCAACCCGATAACGGAGAGTTTGAGTTTGGAGAGAGCTATAAATCTCCGTCCCCAACTGATTATAACTGGCCGATATTGGATAGAGTTAAAGGAGTTTATCGGAACGGTACCAAGGATGAATTCGTTGCCAAGATTATCTTAGAAGCTGATTCTAAAGATGAACGATTGGAGGAAATCCGATCAATTGTTTACACGGCTTGTCTTACATTGCCAGCATATCCTTTTCCAAAGGACGTAGAACTAAAACATCGAAAGAAGACTAGAAAAGGTGAGCGCGTTTCTAGTAAATTGGCTAATGATATATATATGCTCCTCTGTACAATTGAAAATGGGTGTTTTGACGGAATCAAGGATATTCTTAGTCTTCCAAAGTCACAAAGGACTGATCTGAATATGACAATTAATGATAATGAACAATTATCTTCATGTCTAAGTGAAATCACTGTATTAAAGGATATGCTTACCAAAAGTCGAAGTGACATTATAGCATTGAAGCAAGATAGAGACAATTTTCAGAAGTCTATTAATGATGACATTAAAAGCATAAAAGGTGAGATAAGTAGACTGAGGAGCGAGGTTTACAGTGATATAGAGGACATTCGTGTAGATATTGAGCGCATTGAAGGGGAGAAAACTTCTGGCATAGTTAGTTTAAAAAACACTGTAAAGTTGATATCTGAAGACTGTAAGCTGATTGGTGAAAATGCTGTGTATGAAAGCAAAGGTGTTCGCGATACCATGGCTGCATTGTCCAAAAAGGTCGATAAACAATTCCAGAAGTTAGACAGTAAAATATCGGACCTGGCCAAATTGTGTAATAAAGACGTACAGTCGAAAGAACATGTAAATGGTAAAGAAACCACTACAAATAAACAAATATCTAGCGTAAACAATGACGATTTGCCTCATTCAAAACCCATCAATGAGGTCCAGTCATGTGAAAGGTCAAGTTTGGACAAACACGTGCAGATCAATGATCAAAGTCGGTTAATTGACCGTGACCCCATTGAGCCGCCACAACAAAAACAAAGTGAACAGTTATCTCGTGCGGCCCGTGATACGCGCGACAAAAACAGTGACGCCCCCGCAGATCAACACGTATCACGTGACCGCTATAACAACAACACTCCGTCTAGTCCTGACCGTGGCATCGATAAAGTGGCAAGAGGTATCCCCACTCGTATAACAGATAGAAATAATGACAATGTGGTTAACAAATCAGCATCATATGCCCAACAAGCTGGGTCTGTGAAAAACAAAGTAAACTATAATAATTCTGTTTCTGTGTCAGCTGAAAATAGCAATAATGTCAATAATGATGATGATGATGATGACTTCACAGAATTTGTTATACAAAAAACCAAGAGATTCTTTCTTGGCGGGTTTAAATCAAGTGTTAAAACCGAAAAACTTGTCAATTATGTGAAAAATAGAGGTCTTAAAGTTACAATGTTAAGGGTTTTTGGACAAGGTTCCGGTCGATCGGTGACAATTAGACTCAATGTTGAAACAAAAAATTCTAACAAATTATTAGAGCCAGGGTTTTGGCCTAAAGGTGTGATATGCCGACCATGGCTTTCCAAAAACCAATATTTGAAAACTTTCCGTTCAAAAAGTGATAAAGACAAAGATCAGACTGGTCAGAATGGCCATGTCGATGATGATAATGATGATGATCTGAGTGCTGATATAGTGCAGAATAGTCGCAGTAGGAGGCAGAAAAATTATCCTAACTGGAAGCGTTCAGCAAGAGGCGACTATGATCGGCATAACAACTATGGTGAAAACCATAGTGGTAATGCTGATCATAGAGGCGGATCTCATTCATGGGGAAGAAATGACTATTATGGTAATCACCATGAAAACAATTATCATGGTCGTAATGACAATACTTCCTGATTTAAAATTCATGTTTCATACATCAATGAAGTACTTTAACATTAGTTATACATCAGTCTTACTATGCATAATGTATGTTTATTGTCAACTACTTTTCATCATGTCTAATATAAATGTATGTTCATGGAATGCCACTGGCTTAATGTCAAGTGCGCATTATCTTAGTAATTTGCTTGATTCAGAAAACATTGATGTGTGCGGAATCTCAGAGCATTGGCTTCATCAGTCAGATTTACATTTTCTGAATAGCATAATGATAAACTCAAACTATTGTAGTTTGGGTATATGCGATTCAGAATTAAATGTATTTAGAAATCGGAGTATCGGTAAAGGCGGTGTAGCCTTATTGTGGAAAAAGGAGCTTAACAAGTCGATTTCGCCGCTATGTATTGAAAGTGACAAAATTTTAGGTATACAACTGCAAATATCAGAGAATAATTATGTATATATTGTGCAAGTGTATTTACCATGTTCAAACCATAGAATTTCTTATTTTCGTGAGCACATTGAACAGTTATATAATTTAATCAGTATGCTTTCACAACAGGGCTCTGTTATAGTGATGGGCGATTTTAATGCCCACTTGAATGGTTCACGCTTCATTAGACGGGTTGATTCTAGAGGTCATGACCTTTCGGATTTGATGTCTAGTTTCAATATGTTTAATGTGACGACGTCGCCCCTTTGTGTAGGTACTCATGCTAGTTACGTCTCTTACGACGGGCGTCATAAATCTCTTATTGATCATGTATTTATTACAGATAACTTGATTCAGTATGTTACTTCATGTCAAATTCTTGATGATGATTGTTTGAATGTATCTTCTCATCATCCTATTTGCCTTAATCTTAGGTTAAGTCCGTTTCAGCAGTCGGATCATGTCAATCATTTAAAAAGACCTGTAAAATGGGACAAAATGACAGATGCACAAAAACTTGATTTTCAAGAATTGCTTAGTCAAAAACTTAAATGCAGCATAGATGCATTATCAACTGAGTCTATTCCAATATACATAGATCAACTTTATGAATGCATTGTGTCCAGTATACTAAGCGCTTCTGATTCATGTCTACCTCATTCTATATATCGTTCTCATCTTAAGCCTTATTGGTCATCTGCGTTGAAACAGTATCACAAAATCATGAGGAATAAGCGTAAAGCTTGGACCTCAGCTGGTAGACCCAGAGGCAATGATTTTACTCCGTATACCGAATACAAAGAAGCGAAGCGGTCATTTAGACAAGTACACAGATCATCGTGCAACGATTATTTGCAACAAGTAAATGCTGATATTGACAGCGCAGCGGGAATTGATTCGCCTTTATTCTGGCGGTTGTTTAATTCTAAACATAAACAATCTCAGAATAATGTGTCGAATGAGATAAAGTTTAATAATAGAGTTTTTAGAAGTTCATTTGAAATTTGTCACGAATGGGGCGCGCATTTTTCTGACCTATATTCTGACACGTTCTGTGAGTCGTACGATAACGATCACTTTGATTACGTCACACAGTTTGTATCTTCAATTGAAAACAAATCTTCTGTATTCAATGATGATCATATTTTAGATGAAGAAGTGTCGTCTGCTCTGTTATCGCTTAAATTCGGAAAAATGTGCGGCCTTGATAATGTATGTAATGAGCATATAGTGTATGGGGGATTAATGTTAAGGCATTACATAACTTTTCTATTCGATTTGATGTTTTGTTTTAATCATGTACCCATAACACTTAAATATGGTCTGATTATAACACTGTATAAAGGTGGCGGGAAACCAAAGAACGACGCAAATAGTTACAGGGCTATAACGCTCTCGTCTTCTATATTGAAATTATTTGAAAAAGTTTTACTCGGACGATTACAAATATCATTGAATCGACCCCTGCATGGCCTCCAGGGCGGATTTCAACCTCAAATGGGCAGCACCATGACTTCTTTTATTCTTTCAGAGAGCATTAATTATTGTAAAGAAAAGCATAGCAAGCTATTTTCTTGTTTTTTAGATGCCCGCCAGGCATTTGATCGGGTGTGGCACGATGGTTTAATTTTTAAATTGCACAGTCTGGGTGTAAACGAAAAACTTTTAAATGTTGTTATCACTATGCATAGGTCAATGTATAGTAAAGTTATGTTCAAAGGCAATTTCTCTGACTGGTTCCCTGTCCTGCAGGGCACCAGACAAGGCGGGGTCTGGTCCCCATTTTTATATCTCGTCTACGTCGACGCACTTATTTGCGAGTTAGTTACTAGTAATCTAGGCTTTCAAATTCAAAGAATAAACCTTTGCGCCCCTTCATTTGCTGACGATATGACTCTTTTGTCACTGTCTGCCAAAGCTTTACAAGATATGATAAATATATGTTTTTCATATTCGAAATTATGGAGATATCAGTATAATCCTACTAAATGTGCTGTTGTTGTTTTCAACGAGACTAAGCATTCATTCAGGAATAGTTCTCGCATATGGTCCATTGGGACACAATTAATTGCAGAGCTTGAATCCGTCATACATCTTGGCGTTTTTTATGATAAATATTTATCTTCCATTACCATAGTTAAACACTTAGATCGTAAGATACGAGGTTCTTTCTTTGGATTAGTTAAAGAAGGTCTTCATAGAAACGGACTTAGCCCACTTACAAGTTTAAAAATCTATGAATCTGTTGTACTGCCAAGGGCACTTTTTGGCTGTGAGCTGATGCAGCCCCTCTCTGATCGCGACATATTGACCCTTGAAAAGTCACATAGATTATGTCTTAAACAGATCCAAGGTTTACGCAAAAGGTCTCGAACAGATGTTGTACTCGGTCTATTGGGCACATTGCCAATACAAGCGCATATAGAGAAAAGAGGGCTAAATTTCATTGGTCAATTGTGTCGCTTAGAGAGGGACTGCTCAGTTAAACAGTTATTTTTGTATAGATTATGTTCCCATTTCGATAATCCTTTAGCCAATGGTATTACATCCAACATTGTAAGATTATGTGTGAAATACGATTTAGTTCAAATTATAGAAGCCTTTATCAACTTAGGAACTTTTCCCAGTAAAGAAAACTGGAAAAAATCTTTTTCACAAAAGATAAATAACCATTTCATTAATGCATGGGATGTAAGGACTAATGCACCTGAATTTACTATATACAGGCAAATTCATGTGCAATTTTCCTCGAACCCCGTTTGGTTGTACGCTCGCAGTTATCCCCATATGCTCAATGCATGTTTTTCTATTGCACAATTGCTAGCGTATTTGCCACTCTTTATTCCTTTATGCTCTCGTTGCAACAAAGATGATGTTAATGTTAGCCTAGTACAACATATACTGGTTGAATGTGCATGTGTATATCGAACTAGGACGCTCTTTGATCGCATAATTAACCAACATTTTGGTGCATATGTATTAAACTATCTTAGAGATCTTACTGCATATAATTATGTTAAGGCTCTTTTTGGGTTAGACAAAAACTTAGAACGCATTTTAGGAGTTAATATTGACAATTTCTATGTGCAAGTTGCTAAATTCCTTCATTCTGTTTGGAGTTGTTATAGTTGCATTAATGATGTTAATTAGTGTCTACGCTGCTAATTTATGCTACAACTGTCAGGCAACGGAAATAGAAGCTTCCTTAAGCATATAGTGAGAGTGCAGAACAAGGGCTAAATACAAGTCTTGTATTTACTCTTTAACTGCACTATCGCAAATAATTATAGTAAAATAGTAAAATGCAAATTCTCCTCAGAGAAAATTTCTCATTTCGTTTCGGTTAAGTTTTCCTACGAATGGGGATAATTGCATCTCTCTCTCTCTCTCTTTCCCTCCCCTCTATGGTATGGGTAACTGGATTGATAAACAAATATAAGCTGCCCAACAAGCACAGACACGGACCATGTGGCTGTGGTTGTGGGTACTCGATAAAGGAACGTAAATACGCTTACCTGTTATGGATATCAGAAACGAAGAGGCCGAGACGGCCCCTCATCGGTGGCTATATAGTCCTCATGACGTCACGCCTCTCGTCGGCTCTCGCAGACTCTCGTCGTGGTAGTAGGACACTCCCGAAAAATACCACACTCCTCCCCACTTTATAGACGAACAGGCACTCTTTGTAGTTTGGTGATCAATTAAAGATTGACACTTTATCAACCGCTCTGGTCATATTGCGGCTAAAGCACCTGACCATGGATTCCTGTTTTTTCTCATACCAGTACTACCCCAACATCCTTAAAAGATCCTCCAGCTGATCGTCCACAATTATCAAACCCTTTGTGGGAGTCAATTTCATTAGTCTTCCATGTTGGTATGATCCTCTTTCCATTGGAAAAGGAAGCATCAAAAATATTTTCCTTTCCAACCATAGTAGGTTGTAGGAACAAGTGATTAAGTCATATGATTTCCTCATTTCTGATAGACAGACAATAGGAATGTCAATGTTTGGTAAAAGTCATATTTCCTCCTTTCCAATGATTATGGACAATAGGAAATGTTAACCCATCAAGCCTTTGTGGTTTGCTGGCAGAGACCATATAATTTTTTTTGAATTCTGATGATCCCCTGAACATCTAATAAAAGAAGACATTATTAATTCATTAGTCTGGTGGTAGACTGGTAAGTAGTTTCAATCACCGAAACAAAGCAATCCAAGGGAATCTTTCATTTGTTTGTTGTTTCCAAATGGCCCTCTTGCTGTCCGACAGCTGTCATCTGTGTTACTGAAGCAGTATGTGGAATCTCATTGGTGTAATCAATCAGAGAAGTTTCAAGCACCAGAAACAACTCCAGCAGCAAAGGAGAAGATCAGAAGCATCTGTGGGTTTGAAGGAGTCCATCAGTAAAGTTTGATCCTCAGTGGCGTATGCAGTGTCGGCCATTGCTCACTGGGACCTGTCACCTGTCATCTTACCAGAAATGTACAAAATATTTATACAACAAGAGGTATTTGGTGTGAGGACTAGAACCCGAGCTGTGGCATCCTTCATGGATCAATTTCTACCACCAGTATGGAATATTTTCACACAGAGCTCAAACTTTTCTGTATGTACAGTAGTGAACAATATAGAAGATGCAGATAATGCTGTAGACTCGGATGGTGAAGTGTTGGGTTTTGGTACATCTGCTCCATGAAATATTCAATTGTTCCACCATGCCTCTCCCCCTCTCTGATATATATGGCAAAAGACATACATTTTATTTCTAAATAGAAATTTGATCATACCACAAAGACTTGGGTCTGGGATAGTCCAAACTGTTATATATAAGTGTATGTAAAGTGAACTTACCATACTAGTGTACACCCTGTTTGTAATAAGCTCGAAGGACATATCATGTGATTCAGGACTGACTTATCTGGCTTTTGTGCAATCTAACAAATTATAAAGGAATTATTTTGGACCGAGACCTGGGCATTATCCCCAACTTTATTACCAAAGATTTCATTTCAATTGGCTTAATGGTTAGGAAACCCAACAGCAAATTGTGATTGAACAATAGACTTGACAAGCAGTTAATATTTTTTAAGGGTTTCAGCTAAACAAGATAATTTCTCTCATAAAATACTGCTCTAGAGTTAATTCTGCTACTCTTATGTTTTTAGAATAACAGTATCCATTTAAATTACAACAGATATTTTGATCTCCCAGACAGTAAGGTAAAGAAAATATGTATACTGATTGGTACTTATAACAAGTCAACTTATATAAGACATTACTGTAGGCCTACCTGATACCAAACATGGAACCCGAGCAAATTCATAGGGCGATATTTTTGGTAGTTTTGGAAGCTGTCACCTTAGCAACGATTTAGCTGCATGTGATAATTGAGGGCTTATCATGCTAGTGGTTTGAGATCCAAACTTTACATACTCTTTGGGAATGTTTTTTGTGTTAGCCTTAAACTTCAGATTAATCTTGAGATCCCTTCCCACCATTTTAAGAGAGATTTAATGATAGGAATGGAACTACTCAAATTATTACAATGTTCATATGAAACCAATGTTACCTGAACTACTGTGTTTGTAATGGCCTGTACCTCCCTATCACCAAACAGTGACAGGAATGAATTTGAAATAACATTGATCTCACCTGATGATTCATAATAATCCTCATAGTTAATTAGTTTTATCTGTACTGAAGTTAGGCTTCAGAATCCTTCAGGTGAAGGAACTCTTTAATTCTTATTTTGTCTGAAAAGAAGATCCATCTTATAAATTATGGAATCAACTTTTGTCTCCAATCTGTGTATTCTCATTTCTATTTGATCCAACCGGTTTTCCTCTGACTGGGTTTGCTGATCCACATCTATTTCTAGTTGTTTCTCAGTGACATCGGACACCAGGGAGATGTACTTTGATTTGTTAAATATCATACAATGAGTATGCATGAAGTGCTTAACCCTGTCGTACGCCTTCTCGATTGTAGTAGGACATTTATTCGCCACTTTCTACCCTGCCACTTTATCTTTTGATCCTTAGCAAAAATGAAGGATGCTAGGCTGTCCATCAGAGGGAAATATTCACTTGCCACATCAGTCAGGCTAAAGCAAAGATAATCCTTCCTTTCACCCATGGTCCATCTTTGTATGGCAGAAACTCCGGGGAACTTGTTAAAGAAGGCTTGTCATCATCCCTTACCGTCATATGATGGCGATTTAGGAAGCTCTATCAACATTGGTTGATGATTTCCTTGCGCTCGTATCATTGGTCGGTTAGGAATTAAGTAATCATAACCTGCCTGATCTGGTACCGGTTGGTCATTGTTACCCCCTCTAGCCGGGGCATGTGTGGCTGGCGCAGGTGCTGCTTGCTTTTGCGCCCTATTTTGCATGGACCCTCCTGACATCATGGAATTGAAGCCATAAGGGAACCCTGGCCATATACCTGATATTTTCTGTGCGGCTTGAATCATACCAGGTTTTGGCTTTAAATACTGGGCATCTGTTGGTATAGCCCAAATTGGTGGAAATATTGTGATTGATAAGGAGAGTAAAAGATCTTACCATCAACAAAGTCTTTTCCCTTGTTCTGTCTTCACCTCTTTACTCCTGTTTTCCTGGCTTTGCCCCGTCTGATCCATTCCCTCATCCCAAAAAGGTAAGGAATCTGAACCAAGAGGACTATGTAATATGAGTCTTGCATACCTTCTCTTGTTTCCAGTAGTGAAACCAGTCATCATCATCACTAACATCCCAAACCTCCTCCTCAACCACATAATCTCCAATCTCCTCATGTACATGACTAAGTGTACTAGGAGCCTATGCATCAATCCCAATCCCTACATTGCTTTAGTTGCTAATCACCCTATCCCAAAAGTCAGAATCAACTACTACTGGCAATAATGGACTTAACATTGGCCTAGTTACTGACCATACCTCTCCCTCACCAATTTTTTTTCAGCAGTTTCAGCAGTTTTGGAATGAATCCCATATAACTGTTGAAATTCTTCATAAGATGCAGTCAATCTTCAAGGGTGATTAGGGATTAAGTTTGATGAAAACAAAAAACACAAAAACAAAACAAAAATCTATCCAAGCTAAGCATAAGCTATGTGGAACAGATTTATAAACAAACAAAAAATTTATTTGTAATAACCGCAATCCAAGTATAGCCAAAAAGCTAGTTGGAACTACAATTAATATACAAATAAATGCTTAAATCAATACTATCCAATTATAGCACTTTCAAAGCTAGTTGGAAAAGTAATGATTATATATTTTTCTGTTGTATATAGATTATATATACCAAAATTGTTCCCCCTACAACACAGAAATATTGCAGGAGCTAGAAATTAATATTTCCCCTACAACATAGAAATATTGCTGGAGCTAGAAATTGATGTTCCCCCTACAACATAGAAATATTGCAGGAGCTAGAAATATATGTTCCCCCTGCAACACAAAAACATTGCTGGAGCTAGAAATTGAAGTAAACCAAAATTTATTCTACTCACAGAAGTGGCATTTATTTTGTGGTAGTAACTGTTAACTTGGAAATTGGACTTTGCTTGTAGATAATAAATGTAGCTTCCATATGTTAACAGCCAGTATATTTGGAAATAGCCAAAGAGAATGTCAATAATGGTTTAACAACATCTGACAACTAAGTGTCTGGTAGACATAGAAAGTAATTAATCTGCAAAGATTGAAAAACATTTTAGTTGTAAGTAAAGGTCCTCCAGACCAGTTCATACACATGGAAGTCTTTACTGATCCGATTAATTAAATCCTAAATCAAAACATGGCTAAAATTACAAAGTGAAGCCATATTATTTACAATTAAATTATACATTTAAAGTGATTCGCCTGTTTGAATGGCTAAAATTGGAAATTGTTGGTCCAATAATACTCAAAAACCATAAATTCAAGGCAAAAACACTGTAAATCAAAATTTATGCTAAATTTCATTAAAAATCTGAACAACAACTTCAAATGTTGTAGTTGAAAGTGAAAAACATCCAATTTAACCATTTCACATGTCCGGCAAGACATCGCAATCGTTAGAGTTGCTTCTACAAGATGCAAAATCAAGTTTGCAATCTTCCGAGCATGCACAACGATGCAACAAGTCTTCCAACATTATGAAAGTTGCAAATATTGAATGAAAAGAAGCAAAATAATGAAAATTGATACCTCAGCTCTAAGTGAAGGTCCTCGAGACCAACTCTCTCACTTGTCCGTCAGGAAAATGTATAAAATTATTCTAAATAAAAAAAAATACAAAACAAAATTATAAACCTAAAGTCCTCCAGACAGTCTCAATATAAACAATGTTTTGACTTTTGAAGAAAAATATTTGTCAAGTCAGTGTCACCCAGACCATGACATTGCCTTGCAAACAAATTGCTTCAATATGCAGAAAATTTCGCAGTGACAAAATGAAACAGCTGACAGGGGCAAGTCCGGAAACCAGCACTGACACATGGCGGTCATTTTGAAAAGGTGCAAAATTTGACAAGACAATCAAAATACAAAACAAGTCGACACTTCAATTCCGCCGCAATTGCGGAACCAAAGCAAAAAACATGCAACATAAATGCTGCACAAGCCATTAATGACAGATATTTAGCCATATCTGTCTTTGTTTTCCTCAATACCGGTGCACGCGGTCTAAGGATCAAACAAAAAAATGGCGAAGTGTTCGTTTGGCAGACGAACTAAATAAAGGTGCTCTCCTTTCCTGCAGCAGATTCGTTTATTCGCAGCGCCATTTTATGGTATGGGTAACTGGATTGATAAACAAATATAAGCTGCCCAACAAGCACAGACACGGACCATGTGGCTGTGGTTGTGGGTACTCGATAAAGGAACGTAAATACGCTTACCTGTTATGGATATCAGAAACGAAGAGGCCGAGACGGCCCCTCATCGGTGGCTATATAGTCCTCATGACGTCACGCCTCTCGTCGGCTCTCGCAGACTCTCGTCGTGGTAGTAGGACACTCCCGAAAAATACCACACCTCTCTACATCCTTCAATCCAATTCATTCATTTCTTTACTGTGGTTTGTTTGTAAATATTGCTGTTCATTATATCTGTGTATTATGTATTATGTCAAACTATGTAAATCTTCAAATTGGAGGAAATAAAGAATAATAATAGTGCGTTACCTAATGAAGTTTCTGCTTGTTAAAAGACCTTGGCAGCGGAGAAGTTTTCCCGTCAACGCCATTTTGAAATTAGACTGGAAGAGATTAGTCTAGGAGCTTCTATTTAGTTTTCAGAGGGTCTGTCATCATCATTTCGCTCACTGTGGGACATCTACAAACATTTACACATGTCTATCATATCAGAACTGAAACACTTTTAAATTTGATCCTTTCCAAAATACGGTACCTGATGTTGACGTCTCTAGGAGAGCATTGCAGGAAAAAGAAGAAAATGTAGCTCATAATGCATTTGAAATGTTATTGAATCAGCTGGTTTTCAAATAGCATATCTTACACAAATAAAACTTATTTTACCACATGAAACTCTTTGAAATTGGGAAAATCTAAAATCTTCTACAACCTGGGAATAGGTAAGAAGGGGAAAAGCCATTTGATGATTCCAGATAGCCTGTGGGCCTACCATAGCCAATCTTCCAAGAATCGCATTTTCTAAGAAGTCGAAGAGAAAAGAAATTAAACTACTTGACAAACTTGGATTTGGTTTAAAACAGAGAAAGTGTTAATGTTTCAGGGATTTGTTGGTTTTGGTCGATCTTTTAAACAGCACATGATAGAAAAATATTAGGCTAACGACCAAACAACATTTTGAAGTTAATAGTCTAGTCGATAACTTTATTTTCATCTTTTTTTTATATAACGATCCACCTCAGCCAACAAAGTCTCTGACATTTTTTACACACTGGCTTTTCTGATTCAAACCATTCGAATTTGGTCTCCAGATCAATCACGTGTTGACAAAGTTGCTGTACAGAATTTCTGCAATTATTGACGGTATGTGGTCACGTGATTTTCCAGGTTTATTCCCATTTGGTCTACTCCCAAATTCCCAATTCGCCTTCTCCCAATTTGTCTACTATTTTCGAAATAATTAGAATTTCATCTTCTTTTCTATACTTTGTATACCAATATGATAATATATGATTTTTGTTAAAATGTTTGCATTTAAAATGTTGTGTATATGCCTATATTGACTTAATTTCTGTTCTTAGAAGAAAATAATGTTGTTTAGTGATGATTTGGCATGAAAGTAGACGAGTTGGGACAGTAGACGAATTGAGACTCAAGGCACTAAAAAACAGTAGACGAATATGGGAGTAGACCAATTGGGATGTTAGGCCTATCATTTTCCACCATGTAGGGTGCTTAGCCTATCCAACATCGCCTTCGCTATCCAAGATTAAATTTTCCTACATTCATATTCAGTAGATAGCCTATATACACTGCGTTGTAAGTTGTCCGTTAGGTTTGTGCAGTCATTCAAAGATGGCGACAACAATACAACTTGAGAGGTAGGTGTCATAGTTTTTCATCTATAAATTGCTTAAACGGTCGTATCTTGCCTTGATACTGATATCATTATACAGGGGAAATGTATACCTATCAACGGTTCTATATATCAAAGTTCCAGTGTTGTCCTATCGTACTCAGTCGTTGTGCAAAGACAGCCCAACACGGCAAACTTTTTTCGAAGCGAGAAAGTTGCCCTTTGAATGATGATTACATAGTAATCAGCGAACTAGGGAACAAACTTTTGCTATAACTTGGATGTTTTTAACATACTCTTTTCTATGGTTACCGTCATTTTACACAAAAATGTCCAGAATGACCACAAACTCTGTGTTTACTAAATGGTCAAACAACGGTGTAGTCATAGTGAAAATATGCAGACACAACGGTGCAGTTTCTGTGTTTTATGTACGGTGTGGTTATATTTTCATAACAAATTGTGAACGGTGTAGACATAATGCAATTGTGAACGGTGTGGACTTGAAGCAATTCAAAACTTATTATTTCTGGAATGATAATGTTGTAATGTTTAATGATAACATTTTCATGGCTGGGAATCACGTTTTACAATTACTACCGAAATTCTTCAACAATTATGTTAATATATGACTGACTTGTAAATGCTTCGCAGTAAAGAAGGTGACAATATGTCTACAAAATATACTTTAATCAGAATACAGACAGAATCTAGTTTCTTCGCTATTTGTCAAAGCAATCCGTAAGGGTCAAATAGTAGAAAATACCAAGAATCTGCCGGCGTCTGTTTTATTTAGTCTTTTATTTTCAGTTCCATGCTGTTCACTTGTTACTGCTGTCATTTCGAATGAAATTTCGAAAAGGTTGTGAAGCATTCGAAACAAGACCATTTCAGCCAGATATTAAAAGTGCGAAGGAGGGAGATCAATGATCAGACAGGCCAAAAAGGTTTGAAAACTCTGAGCTTTAGTATAGTTTGAGTTTATTTGGGTTTTATGCCATTTACAACTGCCAAGGGAACTTTAGTATAATTCCGGATATTATCAAGAAGTCAGACTAGGACATCATCGTGAACGTGACTTCCGGTAATGGCGGACGCGAAAATTTGAGCTCTTCTCAAAATTGATGTAAATTAAAGGAAAAGAGAGTTATGGCAGGAGAAAATTGATAAAATGGTAACAATTAATTAGTATAGTAATAGGGAAGCCCTGTTACTGGTAATTTATGAAAAACTAGAGTCCTAAGTAAAAAGGAATAGAGATGGCAACTGGAACAAGGAGAGGATCAGTCAGGAAAGGTAGCCCCGAGGAGGATACTACAGTTTCATGGATATGCACATTATGTGACGAGAAATATACTGATGAGAAAGCTGAGATGCTAGAATGCGAGGTTTGTTCGAAACACTTCTGTAAAACATGCCTGAAATTATCCTCGACTGAGTACAATATTCTCACTAAACGGTCTGACCTGCACTGGTACTGCCCCCCATGTAAGGAGAAAGCGCTAAAAAACATCAAAATAGAGAAAGAAGTGGAGGAGAGATGCAGGGAGTATTTTAAAAAGTATGAAGAAAGACTATCAAATTTGGAAAAGCTTGTCTCAAACAAACCAGACACTGACACTGTAAAAAAAAATGATAGAAAAATGTGGCCAAAAGAGTGCAGATCAAAAGGAAATAAACCCTGGAGCATCAAATGATCTTGATGAATATAAGGAAAGTATGGCAAGACGGAATAATATAGTGATATTTAGGGCAGAGAAGGCTACTAGTAAAAACATTGATGACAGAAAGGCCTTTGATCAACAATTGGTGAAGGATCTCTGTGAAATCATGGATTCAAGTGATCAGTGTGTAAGAAATATCACCAGGCTTGGGAAAAGGAATGAAGATACGAAAACGCCCCGGCCACTAAAAGTAGTATTTGAGGACGAAAAATCAAAGGGAAGATTTATGCAAAACCTCAGAAACTTATCCTCAGCAGAAGAAAAGTACCAGAGGATCAGTGTCACCCACGATATGACTATTAAAGAAAGGCAGCAGAATAAGGAAATGTTGAGTGAGGCCAAGAGCAGAAATGAAAGTATGGAATCGGGGGACTACAAATACATTGTAAAGGGACCACCATGGGACAGAAGGCTGGTCAAGACAAAAATAAGCACCTAAATAAGGGATGTGATCAGAATGTAAATAATTTTAATGTTAAAAAAGTTACAGTTAACGAAGTTCCTGTTAAAAAAGTTACAGTTAAAAAAGTTACAGTTGATAAGGTGGAGGCTTTTAATCAGTTGAACTGCTTTTATACAAATGCAGATAGTTTACCAAACAAGTTTAATGAGCTGTTGGCAAGAGTAGAGGGAGAAGAAGGGGGCATAGACGTTATTGGTATTACAGAGACTTGTCCAAAAAATGCAAATATATCTTGAGTAAGGCAGAGATACAGATTCCCGGTTACAATATATTTACTGGAGACAATGATAAGCACAGCAGATGCATAGCACTATACATTAACGATAAAATTAAAGCGGAAGAAGTGAATATGGATAGTAAATTCAGAGAAAGTGTGTGGGTTAAAGTACAGGTATCAAACCATGAAACACTCTTAATAGGCATAGTGTATAGAAGCCCAAACAGTAGTATGGAAAATTCTATGGAGTTGAACAATCTTATATCCAGCATATCGGAATCAAAATTGTATTCCCAAATACTTGTCATGGGCGATTTCAATTTCCCCAAAATAGACTGGGATACATTGTCGAACAAGGGAGATCAAGTTAGTGAACAATTCATAGAATGTGTCAAAGACAACTATCTACATCAACATGTACAAAAATTTACAAACAAGAAAAGACTGTGAGCCAAGTATCCTGGACTTGATCTTAACAAATGAAGCCGAAATGATAGAAAGTGTGAATTATGATAGCCCGTTGGGCAACAGCGACCATTGTGTGGTGAAGTTTAAAGTAAATTGCTGTGTAGAAGTGAAACAGACAAAATCAGTGAAATGGAATTTTCACAAAGCCGATTACGAAGGGATGTGTTTAAAAATCTATGCAGTTTGACTGGGAAAACCTTCTTTCCAACAAATCGCCGAATGAACAATATGAAATATTTCTTAAGAAATTTGAGGATGCAAAGCAGAAACATGTACCGTTTGTAAATAACAAGGCTGTGAACAAAGCAAAAAAGCACAAATTCATGCCATTGGATGAAAAAACAAAGACATTAATCAGAAGAAAGCATAGATGTTGGCAAAGATACATGGAAAAACGAGTTGAAAAAAGATATAACGAATATGCTAAAATAAGGAACCAGGTTAAATCGTCAGTAAAGAAAGCAAAACGCAACATGGAAAAAGACATAGCTCGGTCAGTGAAATCAAATCCAAAAAAATTCTGGCAATATGCAAATTCAAAGCGCAAAATGAAGACTGGTATAGGTGAACTGAAAACAAAGGATCATGATGGAAATGTGAAAATCGCAGTAACAGATAAAGAGAAATCAGAGGTACTAGTAGACTTTTTACTAGTGTGTTTACAAAGGAACCAGATACGGATTTACCTAAGATTGGAGATATTGAAATAGAGCATGAATGTAAATGTGAGGCTATAAAAGAGGAGGATGTGTTGAAGTTGTTAAGTGATCTTGATACTAGTAAATCACCCGGTCCAGACAATTTACACCCAAAAGCGTTGAGAGAATTACGCCATGAGATATACAAGCCATTAACAATGATATTCAATAATTCATTGCAAACGGGTGACTGAGGTGAGGTACCAAATATATGGAGAATTGGTAACATTACAGCTCTTTTGAAAAAAGGTGACAAGTCAGATCCAGGTAACTACAGACCAGTGAGTTTAACAAGCATAATATGTAAGACAATGGAGAAGCTGATTAGAACAAAAATAGTCGATCATTTCAACAATAACAAGTTATTTAGTGACAAACAATTTGGTTTTATCAGTGGTAGGTCAACAACCATACAGTTACTGAAAGTGATGGACGAATGGACGGAAATTTTAGATAAGGGCGGCAGTATTGATGCTGTATATATGGACTTTATGAAAGCCTTTGACAAAGTCCCACATAGGAGATTACTGCTAAAACTTAGAAGATATAAAGTTCATACTACTATAATAAAGTGGATTGAGGGCTTTCTCAAGGACATACAGCAGAAAGTATTAGTAAATGGGGAACAATCATCAACACAGCCAGTCACCAGTGGCGTACCCCAAGGAAGTGTCCTCGGTCCAATATTGTTCGTCGTCTATATCAATGACATGCCTGAATGTGTAGACTCACCAACATACCTCTTCGCTGATGACACCAAAATTTATAGAGAAATCTCATCGGAGCAAGAAGAAACCAAACTTCAAAAGGATTTAGACAGTCTACAGGAATGGTCAGACACATGGCTATTAAAATTCCACCCAGACAAATGTAAGGTGATGACAATCAGCAGAAGCAAAAACAAATCAGAGAGACAATATCATTTATATGATGACACAGGTTACAAAGTGAACTTACAACAATCGGAATCTGAAAAAGATATAGGTGTTATGGTGGACGAGAAATTAAATTTCAACTGTCATCTAGACCAGCAAACGAACAAAGCTAATAGCATTATGGGACTAATCAGAAGGACTTTTACGTATCTGGACGAACGCAATTTCAAGTATCTGTTCCAAGCTCTAGTAAGGCCCCACTTAGAATATGCGCAAGCTGTTTGGTCACCTCACAACTCTGGGGATATTGAAAAGATAGAAGGGGTACAAAGAAGAGCGACAAAACAGATTCCTGGATTCAGACTACTAGAATACGAAGAGAGACTAAAGAAATTACATATGCCAACATTGAAATACAGACGAATAAGAGGAGATATGATTGAAGTCTTCAAAATCACAAATGGCGTATACGACACTGAAGTTACCAAGGACTTTCTGAAGCGAAATGTATCAGGTGTAACCAGGGGACATACAGAAAAACTGTCTAAACAATTCAGTAAGCTAAACATAAGAAAATACTCATTTAACCAACGAGTTGTGGATATCTGGAACAGCCTCCCAGAAGAAATAATCAATAGCAAAAAGGTGAAAGACTTTGAGATTAAATTAGACAAACATTGGCAAAACCAGGAAGTGAAATTTAACTTTAAGGCAGACATTGACACAAAGATAAAAACCGGAAGTCACAAAGAAATTAAACCAAAAACCGGACCGAAAGAAGAGGTGGATAAAGTGGCTTTACAGCCAGCGTCCACTAAAGATCCTAAGGTATCCTAAGGTATCATCCCCATTTGCGAGCAAAGAATACACAAGATATACATCATCAACGTAGAAAATCAAGGTTTTGGAATTAACAATCTTTCTATCGATTATATACCCGATTTTGTATGCATGAGTCCTGTACATAAAAAATTACGAAGTTCAACACCCCATAAAGTCGTTCAAAAATCTCCGACCTTAATTCCTGATATTTCCATTGGACGTGCTGAATCAGGTGATACGGATAGGTATTTACGAGACATGGGAATAAAGGCTGAACTGAATAGTTTATTCTTAGATGTGATTAAGTCATTGAGAAGCATTGATCAACTTGACAATTGGTTATCTTTTCATAACATGGTCAAGGAAGGTCGGTTCCCGGTGGAAAACATTGTATTTCATTTATTTATGGATGTGTGTAAGTTCTACTCTCTTGAAAGCACGTCAAGCGTTTTACTCCAATAGTCAAACGGTTTTGGCGAATAGAAAATTATCTTTTTCATTGCAAATGGTTACATTTTATTAGTGGGCCCAAATAATCTTGGTCTGTCAGAAAATTGTCAGTCCGGAAATGTCAGTCTAAGAGGTTAATTACGTCTGAAAATGCCAAAATAAATTTTGCAGTTCCGTAATTCTATTTTCAAGACTTGATTACTTTAAGTCGAACAAGACGAAAAAAAAGCCCAAACGTTTATGAAACAAATTTATGATTTATGTTTTGTTATTTATAATTTATGTTTTGTTGATGGAATCCTTTATTTTGGGTAAAATCGAACTTTTCAATGAGGGGTCAAGTTGAAAACAAGATACATGTCGATTAATAATTATCATACTCCATGAGTTGAAATCATTTCATTAATTACAAAAAAATGATTGTAATAACCAATTAAAACAGTTACAAAGAAAAGAAAAATTCAAAGCCAGGGCCGAAATTTCAAATCTACAAATAAAATGAACGGATGAACAAGAAACTGGCCATTGCACCCACATCGTATGGTAAGTCAGTAAACAGTGTTCTAAAATGACGTTTGCTACATGTTTTGTGATGGTATTCCTTGTGATTATCATGTCCGTCAGATGTTAACTCAATAACAAATAACAAAAAATGTCTTCCGAAAATTAAATTAAACATACATTGAACTGTTTTAGGCTTAGGTGAATGAAGAAAAGAGAAAACGGCATATTTCCACAGAAAATGATCTGCTAGCCGTTAGAGCTAGTTCGCCCTATACAACATACCAAGTCTACACCGTTCACAATTTGTTGTGAAAATAATAACTACACCGTACAGATAACACAGAAACTGCACCGTTGTGTCTGCATATTTTCACTGTGACTACACCGTTGTTTGGCCATTTAGTAAACACAGAGTTTGTGGTCATTCTGGACATTTTTGTGTAAAATAACGGTAACCATAGAAAAGAGCATGTTAAAAAAAATCCTAGTTAGAGCAATAGTTTGTTCCCTAGTTCGCTGTTTACTATGTAATCATCCTTCAAAGAGCAACTTTCTCGCTTCGAAAAAAAATTTCCGTGTTGGACTGTCTTTACACTACGACCAAAAGCGATAGGACAACACTGGTACTTGGCTATATAGCACCGTGAATAGGTATACATTTCTCCTGTACGATGATATCAGTATCAAGACAAGATACGGCCATTTAAGGAAATTATCGACGAAAAACTAAGACACCCACCTCTCACGATTTTCCACGGACGCCATCTTTGATTGACCACTCAAAACTTCCGTACAATCTACACAAATCTAACGGACAGCTTACAACACAGTGATATAGGCCTACGAAGAAAATTGGACTAAACCCGCCAATACAGAAAAGACGTTAGACTACGTCGTTGATTTAACCCTTACCCTGCGATGATGACCTGGCACCCTGTACGGTTCACACATAATAGTCTTATGCATCACTCGTGTTTTTCCCTCATTAGGCCTATCATTTCCGTGAATTTTGTAGATTCAATCCACTAAACTGTTATTGTTTTTATCTGGAAATGGGTCGTAATAATGTTATTGGCCATCTTAATAAGTCTCTTTTTCGCTAGACACACTTCAAAATACTTACAAAATTAACCTATGTAGCAAACACAATATGCTGAACTTATGCAATGCCTTTATTGGATCTTGAAAAAATGCATTGAAAATGCAATGAAAATAAGAATGGTATTACGCTTGTTTACCTAGGTAAGAAATGTAAACGTGCCATATAATTCATCCTGACCGGACTACAATTATTGGGATACCTAGCCAATAAAACTCTCCTCAGATAGTATCAGGCTTCGCAAAAAGGACATTCTTATAATTGCAGAAAATGAATATCTTATCCCTTTTCCAAACAAGACATAATCTTGATATCCTTCATAAAAACTGGAAAATATTGAGACAGGGGATGCTGATAACCAGCATTTTCTCCTTGTGCCTCGATATTTTGCCAGTTATAACATAAACATTTCCTTCATTCGTAATCAACCGGATCGTAGATGGACAGCTGGGTGATAGGCATATATATATGCTCGAAAAAATGAGCTAAAGGGTAAGGCAATGGTAAATAGAAGACCCTTTTCCTATGGACATGGATACGGCCGGGTGCAGCAGTTGCGGCTTTCACCGCACCAATCATTGTCATATATGCTAACAAAACATTACAATTGCTTCAGGATAACTTTAAAAATATTCAAGAATAGTCTAAAAAGTACCGAATCGCACCATGTTTTTCCGAAAAAAAAAAATCCGGGGACATGCCGGACCCCCTTTTAAGAGTTTCGCACCTTCGCTCCTTTCGGAGCTCATTTTGATATGGCTACGCCTCTTTTCCTCTATAAGCGCCTGTACGACAAGAAAGTCTCTTTCTGTCGAGACTTAGCACATGTAGATTCGGACCAATCAGCTAACAATAGTAGACAGGAACAGTTAGTCGGTGTACGATAACAATCGCAGAACGCCGCCAGCTACATGGTTTATTACATGGCCATCTTTATATTAACCCTCTACATAACGATCTTCTAGCCACGTCCACGTTTAGGCTTCAGGAAGCTACATTTTCAATTGTTTTGGGGTTTTTTTTTTTTTCGAGACTTGACAAATAGATCATCTATACGAATCAACCAGCCAACAAAAGTAGACAGATACAGCTAGCCTGTGTACGATAACAATCACAGAACGCTGCCAGTTACAGGGGTTATTACATGGCTATCTTCATATTAACCCTTTCCCAAACGGCAAAATTTTGGGGTGATCCACTTCAAAAACTGCCACAAATGACAAAATGGAAGTTATCAGAGATAGAATTTGTGTAAAAAAATGGCATAGAAAATATTGAGACAAAAGGAGAAACTGCTGGTTATCAGCAGTTTCTTCTTTTGTTTCAATGTCTTCCCAAGCTTTTTCCATTTGAGACGTCAAAACTAGGTCATGTTTTGGAAAGGGTTAAAAGACTGGACAAATAGATACGGACCAATCAGCTAACAAAAGTAGACAGGTACAGTTAGTCTGTGTACGATAAGAATCACAGGACGCTGCCAGTTACATGGGCTATTACATGGCCATCTTTATATTAACTATCTACATAAACGATCTTCTAGCCACGTCCACGTTTAGGCCTCCGGAAGTTACATTTTCAATTGTTTTTTCGAGACTTGACAAATAGATACGGATCAATCAGCTAACAATAGTAGACAGGTACAGTTAGTCTGTGTACGATAAGAATCACAGAATGCTGCCAGTTACATGGTTTATTACATGGCCATCTTTATATTAATCCTCTACATAACGATCTTCTAGGCACGTTCACGTTTAGGCCCCAGGAAGCTTCATTTTCAATTGTTTTTTCGAGACTTGACAAATAGATACGGATCAATCAGCTAACAATAGTAAACGTGTATTACACTGGTGGTGAACTAAAACAATTTTCGCTACAACAAGGTATAGATATTTTGCTTTTAAATATGAGTTTATAGATTATTTTTTTCTTATGACAATGAATTTGTTCTAAAAATAGACCGGGTTTCCCGTTATATATTGACAAACCGTCGGTATTGTTATAAAATCTCGTAACTACGGCTTTATCGAAGCCGTAGTTACGAGATTTTAAAACAACACAGGGGCAAGTTTCAAAAAAATGTGACCGTTCACTTTTTACATGCCTCGGCTTTTACAGAGAAACATATTCTACCCAATCAAAGCTAAAAAGGTGTGTTATTGTGTGTTTATACTGGGTACCAAGTTTAAAGAAAATTGCTTCACAAATAAAAAAGATATGGCATTTTAACATGTCAAAAATGTCAGGAGTGAAACGCTTTTTGTGTGACACTTAACACTTTGACCAGATTTCTAAGCTGTGGTAAATAAAAGATAGTGACAGGATTCTACAATAAGCACTTGTAATTCATAAAACAACATGTGCATCATCATCTTAAAATTACCTTTTCATCTTATCTTCACTGGTTTAGGATGTGGAGCCTGTTTTATACAACAACCCTCTAAATTTTATGTCAGGAGTGAAACACTTTTATTTTTTAAAATGTGTTCTCATTTTTGTCTATTCAGCCAGAAATCTACCAGTCAAACTGTTTTACGAAGCCATCAACCTTGTGGACATTCTGCACGCTACTATTTAGTGATTCGTGGGTTACAATTTCTCATATTGTGCAATATATATGCTGTCAGGAGTGAAACGCTTTTTTGTTGTCGTTTTGCAAGATTGTGCACACAATTTTAGCTAAAAGTTAGTGAACATGAATTTTAAATATAATTTGGACACTGCTTAACCATTTAGAATAGTTTTTAGGCATCCTAATTAAGAAATCTGGATAATATTCTGTAAAAATAGCTGTTATACTTAAAATTTAAATGTCACACTTTGGTCACATTTTTTTTAAACCTGCCCACAGACGGAATAGATTGATCGTGAAAAAAACATCCCTCGCTTTGGCCGAGTTCACCACATGTAGATACTGATCAATCAGCTAACAACAGCAACGATCTTCTAGCCACGTCCACGTTTAGACCTCATGAAGCTACATTTTCAATTGTTTTTTCGAGACTTAACAGATAGATACCGGATCAATCAGCTAACAATAGTAGACAGATACACCTAGTCTGTGTACGATAACAATCACAGGATGCTGCCAGTTACATAGGTTATTACATGGCCATCTTTATATTAATCCTCTACATAAACGATCTTCTAGACAAGTCCACGTTTAGGCTTCAGGAAGCTACTTTTTCAATTGTTTTTTCGAGACTTGACAAATAGATACGGACCAATCAGCTAACAATAGTAGACAGATACAGTTAGTCTGTGTACGATAAGAATCACAGAACGCTGCCAGTTACATGGGTTATTACATGGCTATCTCTATATTAACCCTCTACATTACGATCTTCTAGCCACGTCCACGTTTAGGCCTCAGGAAGTTACTTTTTCATTTTTTGAGACTTGGCACATGTAGATACGGATCAATCGGCTAACAAAAGTAGACAGATACAGCTAGTCTGTCACAGTGTGTACGATAACAATCACAGAACGCTGCCAGTTATAATATAGGTTATTACATCACTGGTGGTAGCCTGGGTTCAGTCGTCAATATACAATTTGGTCAATAAGATAGCGCATAAAAAATCAATACCCATTAGATATCGCGGCATCCGTTTTTGATCGTGTTGATCTTTGGACCGGAGAAAGTAAAGGAGGGAAAAATGATCAGTCTGGAACCCAGTCTACACTGGTGGTGAACTCGGCCAAAGCGAGTAACGTTTTTGGCTACTACAAGGTACAACTATTTTGCGTTTAAATGTGAGTTTAAAGATCTGACTGGATAGTTTTTCTAATAACAATGAATTTGTTATAAAAATAGACCGGGCTTACGGTTATATATTGACAAACCGTCGGTATTGTTATAAAATCTCGTAACTACGGCTTATCGAAGCCGTAGTTACGAGATTTTAAAACAACACCGACGGAATACATTGATCGTGAAAAAACATCCCTCGCTTTGGCCGAGTTCACCACCAGTGGATATGGATCAATCAGCTAACAATATAAGACAGATACAGCTAGTGTGTGTGTGTATAAAATCGCAGAACGCTGCCAGTTACATACGTTATTACATGGCTATCTTTATATTAAGGTAGTCCAGACCAGTCCTAGCCGCACATACAAGGAATACCCATTCTGTCGAGACTTGGCACTTGTAGATACAGATCAATCAGCTAACAATATAAGACAGGTACATCTAGTCTGTGTACGATAAGAATCACAGAACGCTGCCAGTTACATGGTTTATTACATGGCCATCTTTATATTAACCCTCTACATTACGATCTTCTAGCCACGTCCACGTTTAGGTTTCAGGAAGCTGCATTTTCAATTATTTTGTCGAGACTTGGCACATGCAGATACGGACCAATCAGCTAACAATAGTAGACAGATACATCTAGTCTGTGTACGATAAGAATCGCAGAATGCTGCCAGTTACATGGTTTATTACATGGCCATCTTTATATTAACCCTCTACATAAACGATCTTCTAGTCACGTCCATGTTTAGGCGTCAGGAAGCTACATTTTCAATTGTGTGTTTTTGTGGGTTTTTTTTTTTCGAGACTTGACAAGTCAGGGGTTTTTCCCCTTAAGAAAGTGACACTGGTTTCCAGCGTCTTCCCCTCCAGAAATAATCCTCTTTTTTCCCCAAAGAATAAATTTCCCCTCTTAAACCCAAGACAAATTTAAAAAAAAATCACACTATAAATCCAAATAAAATGAAAAGGAAAACTTTTTCCACAATTGCTGCAGCTTTATAAACCAGCCGTGCTGGTTCTTAAGTCTACAGTAGTGGGTATAATAGGGTTTTAGCCTATCAAGAGTACTATTTCTATATTATACAATTTTCCCCAGAACTAGGATGCGGCATGTGATTTTCCCCTTTTTACCAGCGTCAGGTGTCTTCCCCCAACCCTGAAAAAAAGCCCTGCAAGTAGATACGGATCAATCAGCTAACAAAAGTAGACAGGTACATCTAGTCTGTGTACGATAACACTCACAGAATGCTGCAAGTTACATAGATTATTACATGGCCATCTTTATATTAACCGTCTACATAAACGATCTTCTAGGCACGTCCACGTTTAGGCTTCAGGAAGCTACATTTTCAATTGTTTTTTTGTTTTTTTCGAGACTTGACAAATAGATACGGACCAATCAGCTAACAATAGTAGACAGGTATATCTAGTCTGTGTACGATAAAATCACAGAATACTGCCAGTCACATACGTTATTACATGGCCATCTTTATCACGGTGGGTAACCCATGTGACTTTTTGGAAGCGTACACACGGAAAAATCGCCCGCTTCAAGGTATGTTTTGTTTAATTTCTCAGCTTATACTCTACGGATTTTGAAGAGATAAAGTGCACGTAACGCGCCTTTTAGAGGGCTATTCCCGGCTCTAACTCACTCTGCCCGAAATCCAGTTGTTTCTTCAAACATTCGAGCCAAAGTTTTTTTTAGTGCAAACCGAACGCGGGAAGCGTTCACATTTATAGTCCTAGTTGTCCAGTTTTAGCTTTACCAACCCATTTACACGAATGAATTGTGTACGCACGTACCGTCTAGTTAATATGTTCTTTAAAAATCCAAGGGTTTTGGTCAGAAAAGCGTTAATTATGATGTGATCATTAAAATAACGAAATGGGAAGCGTACACATCTGATTCAAAATGGTAAGCGTACACACACAATACGCTGAGAAGGGAAGCGTACACTCTGTTGGCTTTTGGGTTGGTCGCATAGTGACTGATTTAGTCACCTTTTAACAGACCTTTACACAGCACGGTGGAGATTGTGTATCGCGGGGTGGATAAGAACTAAGGCAAAACTTGACCTGCTTCAGGTAAGAAATTGTGCAATGAATTTATTTATTTCTGCGTGGATTTTCAAGTGGATTGTTGCAGTTCCTCTGCTGTATGAGTCATAAATGAATACAGCCTGAAGCGGGGCTATTTTGGCTGCAGCGTTACCATTTTTCTCTCTAGCCGGTTGGGATTTTTGATAAAGTAAAATAACTTTACAAATATGTCATACATTTGAGTAAAGAGGTCAGTGAGGCGGTGCATATGCAACAATCTGCTTGAAATTTGACGTAGAAATAAGAAAGTTATTGCACCCACAATTTCTTACACGAAGCTGGGGTAATTCAAGCCGTGGTTACGAGATTTTATAACGACACCGATGGTTTATCAAAATATAACGGCAAACCCAGTCTATTTTTTCCAGTATATTTTTCGTAGCTCAAATTCATATTGCTATTGATTACAACGAAATAATATTGATGAAAATAGCAAAATCGTATTTATAACTGATATAGTCCAACAACATTAACCTGGGAAATCTGCATTTGTAATGACCAAAATTCGGCAATGTTTTGTTTTAAGGAATGAATGCAATTTTTTTCATGCTGGTATGAAAAAGAAAATCTAATCACACTGTATGAATCCACGAAGCGGTTCATACAAAAGTGGGATTACATTTTCTTTTTCATACCTGCATGAACTCCGTAAATAAAATTTCATTCATTTCTTATAACTTGATAGTCTAAGACTAAAAAATAATGCGGCGTAATTCAATGTTTGACAGGGAAAGTAGTTCTGGCATTTTTGTTCATGGAGGTATAGTCTGTCGGTTATAACAGTATACTTGTATACAAACACTAAAAAAATACATAGTTTTAACATTTTCCAAACCATTTATTATGAGCTATACGAGCGAATTAATGTCCTAATTCTTTTATTCCCAAAAGAGGAAGTGTTTGTGTAGGGCCATTTATCAACAACAAGAAGTAAAGTGTTTGTATACAAGTCTACAGTTATAGCCGATGAGTTATATGACAATTTTTTCTTAACCAATCGGAACTCCCGGATTTTAATGAAATAAATAAATTATATGACCCTCAACTAACGGAATCTGCACACGTAAGTTAAATTGTTCCGTGCTAATTTTCACAAAGATTTATTAATGTTTTCATATTATAATTGAAATGGTAGAATTTCTACCGTAGTCTTTTGTTATTTAACTATTGTTCTTAATTAGGCTTCTCAATAAATAATCCACTCGGGCTATCGCCCTCATAGATTATTAATTGTACCGTTGTACACAGAACTGTTGTTGAATGACGATAGATCACGGTAGAAATTCGATTATTTCGATTAGACCTAGCGTCCACTAGGACGCGGAAGGTATGCGGAATCAAATAATCTTATTTCGGCATACCTTCCGCGACGAAACTATAATTTTTTTATCCGTTATGAATTTATCGGCGCATTGTCCCTGAACTTAACGCATGCATACCTAGTATTGTCCGCGTAAACAATCCGCAATTGTGCCGAATAAACGGCGACATATTCCAGACAACGCAGACTAGTTTAGGATTGCATCCGGAAGGATTTAAGAAATCTAGATCAAACATGCACGTGTTGGTTGTTAAATGAAATGCCAATTTCACACGTGTTTTTATTCGTTTTCATTAGATTTAGTTTCATCAAGGACATCGAATGTATACAGACTGCATTACTATTGAATATTATCTTCCGATGAGGATGTCATACTTTAACAATTATAGACGTCGACGACGCCATACAGATGGTGAAATTTGGCCATGGCTTACAATTGAAAGACGGCGTCGGTTAGGGCAATGTGAAACCCTTACGTATGATCTACGTATTGAAGACGTTTCAGAGAATAAAACTGTAGAAAACATAATTATAAAATCATATTGGTTACGACATTAGTTTGTGCCTGTCCTTTCACTATTGTTTCTGGGCCATATAAAACACATCGCAGATTTTCGTATGTTTAAATTTCTATTTTATTCAAGAAAAGTAGATCTACGATTATCGTTATTTTTCTGAATGCCTCCTGTTCTATGCATGTTTATAATGATATTCTGTAACCATGGAACATATATTTAGACGCATTCAATTAATGTTCTTTTCCTCCAGCCAACTTTGACTTGGAACCGACTATCTTTTTAACTCTACTTTGCAAAAAAAGCAAACATTAAATAAGTCAAATTGAAAGGCGTTGTAGTGTTGCCAGAATGAACAATATCTGCGATGAGGTGGGAAATATTGAGGAAGAAAGTGCTTCAATTATTTCGACACTATAACATTTACATGTATGCGTCAAATGACGCAACTTTTCTGGAAAGGATTTTGCTAGCTATCAAGCTTGTATTGTTTTTGGTATTAGATTAAAATGTAAAACGGTAAAACGAAGAAAGTACCTTTACTTTTCCTCGATGTTTTTATACAAATAATAATAATAATAATAATAATAATAATAATAATAATAATAATAATAATAATAATAATAATAATAATAATAATAATAATAATAATAATAATAATTAAAAAATGAATTCCGGATCATTTACTCTGTAGCCCAAAATGACTGATTCAGTGAATAATTTTATTTTTTAAAAGATCGCGGGGTGTTCCCCGAGAGTTCAGTGAGTATACTGAAACCGTTCTCATCGTCCTGAATTCGTGCCGAAACCCTTCCGTACCGTTAACCCGGATATTCCGTGCGATCAACTGAGTGCCTGCTAGCTGTCCGCGTGACTGAAGTAGTCCGGGTCAATCGCGAAAGATTCGGGATATCATGACGATGTCCTTACGACAACGCAGACAAGTTGCCGAAGATATGCGGACAATCATTTCCGCGTTGAAATTTTGCTCTCGATCAAAATTTCGACGCGGACAAAATTGGTGGTCCGGAAGGCTACGAATCGTTCGGAAGGTTTGGTGATAACATTAAGAAGGCATTAGGAACGTGCGGAAGGTCTGCAGAACATTACTTTTTCTGTCCGAATACATTCGGCGTATTGTCCGTGTCCTAGTGGACGCTAGGTCTTAAGCATGCACACCCTGAAGCTTAACTTCTTTTGGACTAAATAAACAATGTTTCGAATGAGATATGATCTTAGCTGTTGAGCGGGACGTAAAAATCCATTCAATCCAATTTCTTAAAGTGACATTTCACATTCATTTCAGTTTCTAAAAGTATGTCTTGTTGCAAAGATTGTTTATTCTAATGCGTAGAAATGCTATCAGTTTTTCGAAGTTGTTATTTATAAGCGAAAAATACGCCTTTAAAGTTGAGCCACAAGTGGCAAATTCTACACTTACCACATAAAGTAACGCAACATTTTCAAATTTCAATATTTTTGTTTTTAACAATCCAGGATCAAAAATGGTACTTTCTATAGTCCGCAAGGAAGGATTATGATAGAAATTTTAAATGAAATGTTTCAATTTTCAACGAACAAGCCAGAATTACGTCCCTTTATTATTTTACGTTAAACACAATCTAACGTCTTGCAAGTTAAGAAACAATCCTAAAAGATAGTTTTACTGATAGTGTGTTGTCAGTTACACAGTAAAAACACAAAAGAATGTCACTGTGCGCACTAAGCGTCATGTCATAACTTCCGGAAAAAAGCGGTCGACATATCACTTGGATTTGAGTTCTGAAAAATTCAATTGGCAGGGACTTAAAAGCTTGGCGTCCAAATTTTCTTTAATTTCAAGGTTGTGTTACCATTTTATAGCAAACTCCAAAGTACCTGACCATCGACTGGGCCAGTTACAATCAGTCGGTAGGGTATTAGCCAAAGAGCTCTGAACATTGGAACAAATTCCTAATAGCAGCAGATTCCACATAAATGAACATTGGCTGACATAGATAAACCAACGCAAATGAATTATTCAACCAGAAGCAAACCGTTTTATATCTGTTATTGACTAAATATTGGGATAATTTTCGCCATTTAAGACAAATTATCCATCCAAAGACGGTCTTATTTAGTTTAAGAGTCGCAGGTCTGTGCTTCGGATGTTTGCATAAAGTCATGGAATTCACCCAAACGCCCAGGCAGGCGGGCTGGAACAAGCAAATGAAATGCCAAAGGCAATACTCGTTAGTACGTTGACAATGCGTTGCGCCCTGTTGTCCCTGATATTATGTAGGAAGAGTCAATGGCAAGTTGAAAAAGGATGGCGCCATTGCACATACTGTTGCTTTCACACGACGGTTGTGCTGCAAAACAAGGTTACTGCCCTTATTCGAGAACACGTCTGCTATCGAACACTTTTGGGATTGTCTGAAAAGGTGCGTTCGTGGTAGTCTTATCCTCCAACAAACCTATTTTGCGAACGAACAATCCTTCAGGATGAGTGAACTAAGCTTCTTCAACATCAAACCGCTCCAAAAATGGTGTCGATGTGACGAACATGTCAGTTTTTTATGAAAACAAGGGATGATTATAACAATGAAATTGTTTGTGACTTTTGAATTTACACCGGGTGTCTTTGGGTTGAAATTTCTGTCTGTAAATGTCTTAGCATACTTATGATGTTTCGTTTACTGTTTGATGAATTGTTACATATGATGTGAAAACAAAAATATCCTTAAATTTATTAACAAGTTTTCAGATATTTGTTATTGAATGAGTGTTGCGTTACTTTATGTGGTCAGTATATATAATTCTGAACTGTTGTCCACAGCAATATGTTTAGTTTTAGCACAATATATATTTCTCGTATTACTAAACGGTTCAATATTTTGGCATGGAATTTTCAGAATTTTCATTTGAAAAGATGCTCTTTCAGATAGAATAAAAGTAAAATTTATGTAAAAATGATTGTGAAATGTCACTATAAACTGAAGCTGTTATACGCCATAAATGTAGCCATTATCAATAAAATATGGTTTTATTTTAGTTATATTTGATTAGAAATATTACCCAGCACTTGAAAAAAGGGAAATACATCGGTGTGTACGCTTCCCTTCTCAGCGTATTGTGTGTGTACGCTTACCATTTTGAATCAGATGTGTACGCTTCCCATTTCGTTATTTTAATGATCACATCATAATTAACGCTTTTCTGACCAAAACCCTTGGATTTTTAAAGAATATATTAACTAGACGGTACGTGCATACACAATTTATTCGTGTAAATGGGCTGCTAAAGCTAAAACTTGACAATTAGGACTATAAATGTGAACGCTTCCCGCGTTCGGTTTGCACTTAAAAAAACTTTGGCTCGAATGTTTGAAGAAACCACTGGATTCCGGGCAGAGTGAGTTAGAGCCGGGAATAGCCCTCTAAAAGGCGCGTTACGTGCACTTTATCTCTTCAAAATCCGTAGAGTATAAGCTGAGAAATTAAACAAAACATACCTTGAAGCGGGCGATTTTTCCGTGTGTACGCTTCCAAAAAGTCACGTGGGTTACCCACCGTGTTTATATTAACCCATTACCAGACAGCAAAATTTTGGACTGTTCCAATTTGAAAAGTGTTGCAGAAGAACATTTCAAGTTGATGAAATTTTAAAAATCTTTTCATTTTTGGTTAGAAAACGTTGTGGAAAATGAAGAAATTGCTTGTCACAAGCAATTTCTTCATTTTTCACAATGTTTTCCAAAGCCTTCATCTTATAGGGCGTCAATAGGCGTCAATGTTTGGGAATGGGTTTAACCCTCTACATAACGATCTTCTAGCCACGTCCACGTTTAGGCTTCAGGAAGCTACATTTTCAATTGTTTTTTCGAGACTTGGCACATGTAGATATTGATTTTTTAACTTGACCGCGGAATGACCTACTTCATTTGCATACTTATTTGGACGAGTTTATCCGATAAAAGGTATGTCGGGATTTTTCAGATATCTTGCACGAGATTCTCTCCTCTCAAAGTGAATGATATTTGTCGACTGCCCGATAGCTCAACTGGTAGAGTCATTGATTCAGAAGTAGTATGTCCGAGGTTCGAATCCCCACTGAACCATAGTGCACATATTTTTTTTTTTAAATTTTATTTTTTTTTATTTTACTTATTTTCTTCAATTTACAATTCCGTTCATCTCCTATTCCCTCGTTGGTTACATGAAGACGCCATTGTCGCGCGAGCTCCTTTATTTTATAATAGGTTATGATTTTACTGACCCCAGAGCCTTCTTGACAACGTTTGGTCTACAAAGGCGGAAGATAGCTTGCTGTTGTAGTTCTGTTGCTACTTCACAGATTAACTTGGTACATTCAAAATTATTTCTCTTGCTCTTTGTCCAAAGGCTTGTGACTTTTTTTGTGACATTGGTCGTCTATGGAGGTTCTTTACACGTCTATCTATCACTGACAAGATTTAGGCCTAAGTCAATATTCATAAATCGTGCTTACTTTATTGGGCAAAAGCATAAAAATAATGATCTTTATGGTTCCAATAGGGTAATATACACAGGAAAGGTAAAATAGAAGTCCGCCGAATAGGTAAAAGAAAGGATTTTGCTTGGGACTCGAACCTTGGTCCGCTACGTTTCAAAGCCAACGCGCAACCCATTGAGCTAACCAGATTGGGGAAATCATATGGTACATTTCAAAGATACAACATAACGTTGTTCGATAATTACGTGTTCAACCTGATTTACCTGTTTTGAAATGAGCAACTATTTAAATGAGGTAGGTCATTCCGGGGTCAATATAAATTTATAATACGGACCAATCAGTTAACAATAGTCGACAGGTACAGCTAGTGTTTGTACGATAAAAATCGCAGAATGCTGCCAGCTACATAGATTATTACATGGCCATCTTTATATTAAGGTAGTCCATACCTAATGAGATTCAGGTGACGTCAGAATTATTCGTGCGATGTCGTAAACTTGCAGCGGTGGAACGTTCCACCGCCGAATTTTTGCCATGACACCCCGAATGGGCTCGGAAACGTTTACGAATGTTACCGACATTACACGAAAAATTCCTACGTCGCATGAATCTCATTAGGGAGGAGCTACCTTAATCATATAGCCTGCATCAACCATTTCCCAAACAAGACTGGATTTTTGACGTCCTATTACAGAAAGCTTGTGAAAACATTGAGATAAAAGAAAAAAATCTCATTTTGTCTCAATATTTTCTATGATATATCAAGCACAAATACTATTTTATCTTCCGCATAAGCACTAAAAATAAAATAGTTCATTTATTTGCCGTTTTGAAAGGCGGTTTTAGATCTATTGCACGACCGGCTTTAGTTTTTAGGAAACCATATTTTTTTCATGACGCGACCACGTAGATACAGATCAATTGGCTAACGAATGTGGACAGATACAGTTAGACCGATGCGTATCCGTTGTATGATAATGATCGATCACGGAGTGGGAACAGTGCTTCCAACTTATCGTCGGTGTTATTGCTAAACATCGTAACTCCAGCTTTAACTAAGCTGGAGTTACGAGACTTTGCAATAGCACCGACGTTATGTAGCGCGATGAGCAGCTGGTGGCTGGTACTAGACTACGCATGTATTAAATTTTGTAAATGTACGAGGAATGAAAGAAGGAAAATTTTGTTAAAAAATGGTTAATCATTTATGCATTTTATCAAGCCTAATGAAGTTTGCTAATAAGCCCAGCGGAATCTTTCATACAAGTTCACTACTTTACTCAATATTAACCTTTTCCCAAACAACACCTGCCGGCGACATTCAAAGGGAAATGTTGATAACAAACATTATCTTTTACCTTCCAGCTTTTGTTTTGGATCATATTTGATTGATCGACTAAAACTCCGTTTAAATAAATTGACGTGGATCCAGATCACCATGTGTATGCGAAGTCTGATCATTATACGCTTTGTAATCCTAGGATCGGTTAAGTGCAGCCCCGCTTCCAAAAAACGTCCAAAAATAAACTGTAAAGGTCTCCTCTTTTGGACAGCCAATCCTTCATTTTGTACCAGTCTAAGACATTGTCACGTGAAATGAAATAGATTTAAGGGGGAATGCTCCAGTTTCCTAAATTTTTTCCCAATAATAGAATTTATTTATATTTTGTATGTTGAAATTACATGTTATTACCAATTGAAAAATAAAATAAAAATGGAGGGTCAGCGATCTTGTTTGAATTTTATAGGCATTCGTAATACATACCCCTACATCGAAAAAATGCACAATTTCTGCACCTGTCCAAGGTCACTAAAATGCTAATAAAATGCTGTATATTCATCGCTTAGTCCCGAAAACGGATTTAAAGTAACGTCTTACATTTATTAAGAACAGAAAACCCAAAATATGTACCATTATAAACGCGTAAATGTATAAAACAGCATGCTCATGTGTTCGGTTAGATCAACGAAGCTGGAGTGTTTTATGTCAAAATTTGCATATTTTTGGAAATATTTCAAGTTCTACATAATAGAATTTGATAAAACTCCCTCATTGTATTAAGCAACATGTCCTGGTAATGATTCAAAAAGAAAATGCATAGGTCAGCGCACTTATTAGTGAATTACAGCATTTTTATCAGCTACACATGAATAAAATGACGCAAAACAGTGGTAACTGCATACACACTTACGACTGTCTTGCGATAAATAATCGATTTCCAACTTGAGGAAATCAGTTTTGCATAATAAAACCACTTTTACCGTCGTAAATGGTAAATTGTAATGATGTGTTATATTATTGAAAATATGGTAGCGAACATATTGGTACGAAACGTTTAATTTCCTACAGTAATGACCGAGTGTTCCGAAAAACTGGAGCATTCCCCCTTAATCCCGTTCGAGAGCACATTGTAATGACATTTTGGGCTTTACATACTAAATGCATTGCGGAATTCTAGGAAGGCCCCTTTTTGCGTAACATACTTTTACATAGGTGAAAGCAGGAAGCGATCTGCCCATAAATGCTTACCCGCCGAATAATTCTTGAAATGACGTCTCGAGTAGCCTAGTAGAAAATGCTTTGGAAAACATTGAGAAAAAAGAAGAAAATGCTGATAATCAGCATTTTCTTCTATTCTCTCAATGTTTGTCCAACCAATTCGAAATTTCATGCTTCACTCAAATGTATATTGCCTGCGACTTTTTTTAAATTCGAACCGTCTGCAAATTTTGCAAAGCGGAAAAGGGTTAAATCTGAAGCAATATGTAGATACATCAGTGTCTGGATACTGGCCAGGTAAATTCCTCAGTCGGAAACGGAATTCATTAGCACATCGGTGTAAATCTAACTTCAATCATTTCAAAACTTTCTCCTGAGAGAAAACACCTTTAGGCTTCTTAGTCTACGACTGGTTATTCGTTTATTTATTTCTACACTGTGTAATCGGACGGGTGGTATTTTGAACATTTTGAAATCAACATGACAACCACTACGAAAACGACAACAACAACAACTACCCGAACATGGACAGTTCCGGTGCAGCAAAAAGAAGTTGGATATTTTGACAGTCAGAAAAACAATTTCTCAAATTGGGTTACGAAATTTGACGATTCGTATAAGGAGTCGGACAAAAACGCGGCTGAGCAGAAGTTTGAGCAACAATTGCAGCAAGTTCGCGGGGATCTGTTCAAGGTCGATAGCGGTGCTGGGAATCTACAGGTCGCGAATCCGTTCGTGACTGATGCGTCAGGAAAGCAGAAGCTGACGTTACGTTATGACGTCAGTAAGTACAAACCGGAAGAAGTCACGGTCACGACCGTGGATAACAAATTAAGCGTCCACGCGAAGCACGTGGAGGAGGCGCCTGGCAGAACGATAAGATCCGAGTTTACCCGAGATTATCTACTTCCGGACAACGTGGATCCTAAACTCGTGACGTCAACCTTGACGGCGGACGGCGTCCTGCTGATTGAAGCCCCCGTAAAGTCGGCTGCAGCGATAAACGCGCCTAGAGAAAACCTAGTGCCGATTGAACATCTGTAAATGGATAATTTAGGAAGTTGGCTAATATTTCGTGTTACTGTAAGGGCTTAATGTTGTTGCTTTGTGTCTGAAATATGGAATTTCATGAAATAACTGGATAATAAATAACATGTGCGCCCTGTTGGTGAATTCTGTATATGGTCGGACATATGGTCTGATCATCGGATATGATGCTTTCAATCTCGGGATTGGACGATCAAAATGAACAAGTTCGATTTTTTTCTATTTCTGGACGATCAAATGTGTTATGGGCACTGGCAAGTTTATATTTCAGATTGACTTTTAACCCATTTCCAAACGACAATATTTTTGGGCTCTTCCAAATTCAAAGATGTTGCAGACGACAATTTAAAACGAATGAAATTTTACCTTTTTGGTCTTTTTGCATAGAAAATATTGTGGGAAATGAAGAAATTGCTTTATTTTCCACAATTTTTTCCAAAGCCATTATCTTGTAGGGAGTCAAAAAGAGTCACTGTGTGGTAATGGGTCAAGACATTGTGGGACAAATGAAATGCCTAAATTGTGATGTTGAATAAGACTGTATCACGAGATGGATATTTTATGCATCATTGTTCTAAATCAGTTTGATATGAAAATGGTTATCGCATTAATATGGGAATATATTGTATCGAACGAGTTCTTTTGGCAGAGTAGCCCGAGCTTGCGAGGGCTGCTACGCCAAAAGAACGAGTTCGACACAATATAATTATTCTCTTATTATTGCAATAACCTTTTTATTATATTAAGGACTACTATTTACTATCATTCCAATACAATTTCCAATTTTATGTTGGCTTAAATTCAAACAAGATATATTCATAATTACAATATAATTCTTGAACGAGGAAACAATTTTTGAGCATCTGTAATTTTGATGTGCTTTGCGATATGTCTTTCATTGTTGTGATATTGTGATTTGTTTTCATTAAATGTTGCGGAAAATATTGGTGTAAAATCATTATCATTATGATTTAAGGTAGAATACACATAATATGGTCATTTTGAGATTCATAAAACATCTGATTTTTTCGCGTCGTCAATACGTATACGAACTTATTCGGGCGCGGTTGTAAATATTCGACGGTGGAAAATTCCACCGCCAAGTGTTTTCGACGTCGCCCGAATGATTCCGACGTCGCTCGAATCTCATTAGGGGTAAACTGCCTTAACCCTTTCCCAAACAACAAAACTTTAGGGTATTCTAATTTGACAGCTGCCAAAAACGACAAAATAAATGTTGATAACAATAACAATGTGATTTGCGTAAACTATTACTCAGAAAATATTGAGGCAAAAGGAGAAACTGCCGGTTATCAGCAGTTTCTTCTTTTGTCTCAATGTTTTCCCAAGCATTTTCTAATAGGGACGGACGTCAACACCAGGTCTTGTTTGGGAAAGAGTTAAGCGAGGAAGCAGGGTGATGAAGAGATCTGATAGCTTGGTAACTATAGACCTTTTACTCTATATTTCTTACAGTAGGCATACAGTTTGACGTCCGGAATCCTTTTAGTGCACGCGCGAACTTCGAACTTAGACTGGTTACCTTCCCTTCGACCACTCTGTGCATTACTAAACACGAAGTAGATTCAGGGTCGGTAACTAATCTAAGATCACAAATGAACTAAAATGCTTCCGGACGTCAAATTGTACGGCAAAAAAAGAAAAAACAAAAACGTGAACAGATCCATTGACCCTACATGGCCACTGGACGCACATTGCTTTGCTTTAATGCGTCAACCCCATGGCCCGGACGCACTACTATTAGTTATCTTACAACACTATCGCATCGAGGCACTACTTACTACATCCACTGTTTTGAATGAGGTACAAAATAGGTCAAATGTCTATTTCTAGCGACTTCGCATAAATTATCGGCATGCAATGCCATGCATACGTAAATTCCATCTAGTACGACGTACACGTGTTAATCTAAGGAGTGCACGTATGAATAATACTCGTAGACCCGTAGATATACGCTCATGTACGTAAAATTGAAGCGCGTACGCGTATTATATTAAAACTTTCGCACACGTAAAAATGTACATGTGGGCGAGAAATATACGCATCCAAGTATTATATATTGAGTATCGACACCTTTAATTTATGCGTTTATGCTACAAATAGACGTTTGGCGCATTTGTAACGTTATACATGTAAGTTTGTCTATTCTCAAATACATGATAACTTTCGCCGCATATAACGTGAACTGGAATTAACATCGAAGTCTATGAATCCAGCCATTCTATTTACCGCCATATGAGGTTCAATCCCGGCCCGGCAAATATCGTCGCTTTTCAACGAAAACCTCGTAACTGCAGCTTGTTTTAAGCTGCATTTACGAGGATTTCGTTGAAAAGCAGCGATATCTTGTCTGTGACTTTAAACTCCGCAAGCTTTTTAACGCATGTGCGAGGTTAGACTTCACTTGAAAGCAACCCTGATAGTTCTTCGTGTTTACTAATACATGAAGCAATATCAGGGTTTGTAACTGGTCTAAGCCCTTATTTATAAAACCGTTAAACTCATTCATTGCATTTATCCACTTACATGGCCAGTCTGGACGTATTTTACGCTCGAGACAATGGTATCTTATCTATCTAATTTGATATATTTTACCATGATTTTGACGTTCCTGAAAAACGAATCCGGAAGAACCACAGAAAAAGAACATTTTCCGCAATTCTCTGAAAAATGAAGAAATGATGTTCTCTGTCTCCTGCATTAGTGATGAGCGGCTCGATGTACAAAATTCCTGTGTAAGAAACATTTATTTTATTGTCACCATGCAAGTACACAGTAAAATATCACCGACTAGAGTTTAAGTAATCATTTGCTTTAGACAATGCGTCTCTCATATTGTCAAACTGAGCTATATCGATTGCCTGCTGAAAATTTAGCCACTTCATATCCGTGTGTTCATCTGATAATTTAACAGTATCTAACGCATCCTTTAACTCAGCTAACCAGTAAACAACTTTCTTGGGTTTCCCGCGCACTTCATAATTAAGAATAGCTTGGAAATCGTCAATCACGTTAAGCTGGTTAGCTGCTAGACCCGCCTCTTCTTCGGTTTCTCGTAGAGCGGCTTGCATCTCAGTTTCACCTGGGTCTACGTGACCTGGAACGATCAAAGGTACATGTAATTACATTTATTGAATCTAAATTTTACATTACACTCAAGTCATTTCAGGTTACACTCAGGTCATTTAAAAATACGAATTCTCGGATTCCAGTGTTACCAGAAAGAGCCGAAGCATCAATGGTAAACAAACAAAATCCCTTGTAACCATTGGGTGTACACAAACAAGTTACGATAGTAAAAGCCATCTTTATTTTGACTGGACAACGTCGGCCTACACCTCTTTAATTTTAGAATAAGGGCTACAGATAAGAGGGAGTGATGTGTTTTCAAAATGCAGTATTTGTTTCATTGTTCATCTTGTGAATACTAATTAGAATAGTCTCATTGAGACGATACAAATCAGTAGGCTACGCACATAATAGAGTTTGTACTTGAAATAACAAATATAGAATTGTCTTTACCTCCTCTTATCTGTTCATCTGTTAGACAATAAATTATGTCAAGAGACTCCCCAGTGCGGTATAAAATTCAGAAATTTCGTTGGAGATTACAATTTGGTTACCATTTAGAAAGGTCTAGATAGTGTCGTCGTTTGTGTTGGGTACATAGACAAAAACTCTAACTTTGACTAGTATAATATTATATCTTAAGCACTTTTAGAATTGTGGCCTTATATGGATACCCTCTGCCACGACACTTCAATCAGGACCATGATGTTTGATATTTTGACCTAAAAGTTCAGCCTTTTTAGAAAAAGAAATGAAAAAAGCTTCTTATCCTAGTCATCTCACATTTGTAAAGTAGTCCTTTAACAAGCCCTGACATATTTCATTCTTTGTCGTAATGTCAGGTCTTATTAGATCCACCATTTTGTCTATAGCACTTCCGTACAGCGAAAAACAGCAGAGGTTTAGCCCTCAAACTAATATCTCTAAAATCGAAATTTCAATCTAAAAATGGTATGGACAGAAAGATAAATCAATTGTCTTTCACTTCGTTACAATTTCAAAATACTTTCAACAACCGTGAACAAAAGCAAGATGGCCGACTCGCTTGCCAATTGAAATGAAAACATGTTTCAAAGGAAGAGTAGACAAAGCAATACATTAGTAATTTATCAAGGTGGTTTGAAACATTATGTAGTTATTTCCTATTGTTTATGCCACACTTTACCTTGAATAGGGACTTTAAATTATTTAACATTTACTACACAGAACAATGGCAACCAGCTTGGACTATATATAATTTGTAAGTAGAGATCTATATACCAATTTATATAGATCTAGTCCGAATATTAAGACGTACGTACATCTACCATGCTTTTTGATGTCTTATTTGTTTTGCCCTGTGACATTTTAAAACATGTAACAAGAAATTATGTGTGAAAAATCGTAGATCTACATGTATGTCTGCTATGTCAAGGCTTGTAGGACCAGGATACCAAATGCAATGACTACATGACAACTAAGCAGGCTAATAGTTTTGAGTTACACCATGCTATATCACATGTATGAATGTTAGACTTACGCACATGTATATCTTTGAAATTGATAAGCTATAGATATAGATCTAGTAGATCTATATGTATTTATTTTATTAAATGCACATGTAGGTCCTATCTTCGCATGACATGGTGTGCCAAGCTATCATGTAGATGGCAGATCTTATCAAGTCCAAATTCAAAACATATCAAACCTTTCGGTGGTGACCAGTGAAAGTCTCCGTATGACGCCTGTAACATCAAGTATTGTATCTCACTTGACATTCGTCTAAAAACGATCATTCCTGCCGCTACAACAGCCGACATGGTTGTATGTTTACACTTCAAATGGTGTGAACTGTTTACTTCCGGTTTTAGTAACCACTAAGCCCCGCCCCTATTTTCAAAATGTTCTAGACTGGTAGCCATACGTGAAGGCGTTATATGTATGTACACGAGGAAAATCTTTCTGTTTTTTAAGGGATAACAAAAGAAATGTCCTGCCTGTAACCTTTTCTTCAAATCAAAAAGCATTATTATCCCATTTAATGTGGCACCAGTACTGTTTTGTAAATTTCTCTCTCGATAGATCTATATCCAGGTCTAGATCTTTATATAGGCCCTATACATAACTGACTAATTGATATGCCTACTCTTAAATTATTTCGTGTGACATTATCTTATCCTACAGTAAAAGTCATTTTTAATTAAGCCTGCCATTAAAAGATATACTGGGGAAAAGTGTTCATATCAGAGGCGGATCCAGAATTTCTTCAGTGGAATAGGGGTTCAACTTTCCTCCACTTGAGAGGGGAGTCGACCTAACACATCCAAAATGTTTTGTCACGTGATTCCCCGATGTGAATTTATGAACCCTTTTTGAAACCCGGTCATGGTGTTGTCGAGCTCGCGGAAACACGTCATTTACCTTGTGATAAATGGATGCAGCCTTTAAGGTAGTCTACTCCTAATGAGATTCGTGCGACGTTGGAATTATTCGGGCGACGTCGAAAACATTCGGCGGTGGAACTTTCCACTGCCGAATGTTTACGACCTCACCCGAATAAAATCGGATACGTAACAACGACGCTCGAAAAAATCAGATGTTTTATGAATCTCAAAATATGGTCACATTACGGATATGCTACCATAAACTATTTTCATAAGTTACATGCCTATACTACATAAATGTTTCTGATATTTTTTTATTCTTATTCACATCTTGCACCTTGAAACATCGACATAACTTGTTTAATGTTAAATAAATGTTTACTTTTTTTCAAAATAAATATAAACATTCTAAAAAGCAGTTCATATCGTATTTAGAAAATCTGTCGAAAACGATCGCTCTGGGAGATCACTGCTTGGGAAATTGAAATTAGGGTTCCTACACATGCATGAAGACGACGCTGAACAAAGGTAATTTAGGATTACCGGTATATCTTCGCTTTTCAACAAAAACCATGTAACTTTAGCCTGTTTAAATCAGTAGTTACGAGGTTTTTGTTGAAAAGCAGCGATATATCCTACTTCACCCTTTCTCAAACGGCAATTGTTTTGAACGCTCTTAAAGACAATAAATGGATATTAGTGAAGACATGATTTGATTTGTGTATTGCATAACCTACGTGTATCGCATGAAATATTGACGCAAAAGGAGAAAATGAAGGCCAAGCTGTCAGATATTTTCTTTTGACTTAATGTTTTCCAAAGTTTTTGTCTTTTGGTGGCTTCATTATCTGAAAGTCTTGTTAGTTCAACAAAATACCACTAAATTAGGACTAATATCAGAAATTCGTGTAATGAATAGCATGCACACAAGAGAACAACCAGTCCATTCAGAGAAAATGATCCTCGGCCCTAAATGGGTTGGTGTTTCTATATGTAAACCAACTTTTTCACGTTCTTTTCTGGTGTAATCGCATTAGCATATATTACCCGCCGTGTTACCACCCTTTAAACGTCACATTCCTTCCTACTTACTATGACTTCGCCCCGAAGTCAGCAACTCTATAACAGTGTATGCTACAACCCGAGCTGCACTGCCATATCTACCCACAAGGAGATTCATACAGGAAATGAGCCTTCTACCCAGTATTCCAGCAATGCAATGCTACTCTATGCAGAAAGATAGGCAAGTAACTGTCCTAACCTAAAGGGGGGGGGGCGGTTAACCATAGCAGGTAAGGGATAGCTGGAGATGGCTATCACAATATCCCACCGCTGCCACAACATAACGTTCCGAGCTAGCGTGCATGCGAGAGAACAACCAGTCCATTCAGAGAAAAGGATCCTCGAGTCTAGACTGGTACCCATTAGTGTAAATAACTGAATCTACTAAATCCGTAGTACAGAGTGTCCCAAAAAAAACGGAACCCTATTTCAATGTCAAATATTTTAAAGCGAAAGCATAGAATCTAATTTTTGATTTTGCAGTACTAAAGATACATTATTTTTGCATATGTGTTCTAAATTTCACTTCAAAATATGTATTGGTTCAAAAGTTATATGAAATTTAATAAAGACACTAAAAAACCGTTTTAACACGAAATCGATTTTTGCGTCTTGTTTGTTCGTAAAAGCGCACTGACGGTCAAAGTTAGTTCTGTTGAGTTCTTTACCGTTGTACAAGTACGTACCAAATTTCTCAAAAATTAATACTATAAAAGTGCCGCATGTGCAAATTGAGTCCGTAAGGTGGTTGTTTGAAATAATTCTAACCCTTTCCCATACAACAAAAAGTTAGGGTGGACTGGATTGAAAGCTATTGCTGATGACAACTTTGAAATTGACGCCGATAAAGACAGAATTTGCGTTAAATACTGCACAGAAAATATAGAGGCAAAAGGAGAAAATGCTGGTGACCATTATTTTCTTCTTTTGTCTAAATACTTTTTCAAGCTAATTCTCTCATGGATGTCAAAACCAGGTCTTGCTTGGGAAAGGCTTAAAGTACTTGGCATTTGAGCGCTGACCGGCATGTTGTAGAGTAATAAAATAACTGCATATGATTACATGTATTATGAATCTTTAATACACTTTGATATTTTGTTTGTATTCATTTTTGGTTTGGTTACACCGCAGCTCTACTTTAACAGTTTATTTGTTAGCGGTAAAGGTGAAACGAATATGCACTATTTTAAGTAAAATGTTTCACAATCACTTAAACAATTGTGAAGAGTTAAGTGTAGGCGCGCGCTGCGAACGGAAAGATCGATATCGTGTTAAAATGGTTTTCCGGGTGCATTCATTTGAATGCCAATATTTTCGAAACTAATAGACATTTTTCAACCAAATTTTGACTGGTGATAGAAAACTGTCGTTTCTATTGCATAATCAAATTTGGTGGAGACATATCACTTAATACATGAGAAATTTACTTTATTGGGACACTCTGTAGATTTCAGGTGTACACAGGAACCAGACTACCTCGAGTCGACCCTAAATGGACTGGTGTTTCTATATCACCAACTTTTTCGCCTTCTTTTCTGGCCAGGTAATCTCATTAACATATTACCCGCAGTAATACCTCCCTTTAAACGTCACATTCGAAAGACAATATATCGAATGGTACTTTGTACAGCAGTGGCGGATCCAGGATTTTTGTGAGGGGGTTCGTTTTTACAAAAAGGGGGGTTCGTTTTTTAAGTATTACACAATTTTGACTGAATTTCTGCATGAAAATGAAATAATCGGGCTACAGAGGGGGGTTCGTTTGAACCCCCCGAACCCCCTCTGGATCCGCCACTGAGTACATATAGATGAAAATATCTTGAATCTTTTAATCAATGGAACCATTTTGAACACCACAGGCCCGTAGGAAGCAATTTCATATATGGGTGGCTGAGGCCCCTGTGTTTGAATATTGGGATTTTCCCTAAATTTTCAGTGTAAAATAAGGATAATTAGGCAGTTTTAGCCCCCCCCCCCCCTTAGCACCCCCCCCCCCCTTAGCCCCCCCCTTGTTCCTACGGGCC